>JXCR01090045.1:169318-201842 GCA_002079205.1 Phalaenopsis hybrid cultivar
GCAATTTGCCGAACCACGTAAATCTGTGTGTTCTTTTGGTGTGAATTTTTTCGTTCTATTTTCGTTTCGTCGTCGATCACTTTAAATTCCATATATACCACAAGAGAGTTGTCCTCTACTCGAGCTTGAGTTTGATTAATTAATTGAGTTCGAGCTATAACTCAGACTTTATTCTATGAGTTTGAGCAGGCTTACGAGCTGCTCGATTAATATAAAAAAAAGAAAAAATAATATTAATTTTAACTAGTATTATAACAAAAATAATATATAAAATAAACATCTAGGAGATATACGATGAGAAATCATTGGATATAAAATGCAAATAAAATCTTAAAATTTATTTTTTAATATCTCCCATAAGTCTTTTTCTCTCTCTAATAGTGTTTCCATGACCTATCTTTCTCTCTCTATCTCTATCTTTAGTGATATCTCCATCACCCTCTGAAGAAATTTGGTCTTATATTTCTGCCCACCAGTACATGTTTATGAATGTTGACATTTTTTCTATTGCACTATAAATTAATTAATTTAACATCTTTTATTTCCATAAAATAAAAAATAATAAATCATTAAATTTTCTTAAGAATATAAATTCAATACTTTACCAACTCATTCTAATAAAATAAATTATCACACAATTACCCTCAATCTACTCTATTTAACCGTATAAACAATTACATATATTACAATTTTGTAATTTTTTTTATTTCAAATCAACCCAATGAAGTCATGGAATCTGTAATATTTGGCTTTGCTGCTTTGTTTGACGATGGAGTTCCATCACCTGCGGGGAAGCTGTATGCCAGTTAGCGGCGGTCTCCACTGGCTTTATAAGAAAAAGTAATAATCACAAAATTAAAATTAATTAATACTTAATTAACAATTAATTAACCTAATTGCAATGGTTCCAACAAGAAACTCCACGTGGATGATAGAACCAGATTTTTTCCCACCGTCCAATTTATTAGATAATGTACTAAATATGGACGTTCATACCAGTGAGATATAATAACTCTGTATTTTTATATTACTTCGGGTCGCTTTGGTACTTTGGATTAATTGCTAATTCATTTTTATAATTTGTTTAATTATAGAAATTTTTATCCATTAATCAAGACACTTTAATGCGGAATGCTTTATCTTTGGGGGCGTTTAGAGCATCTTTTAATAAAATTTATCATTAGAATTATTGAATTCAATCAAAAATTAAATTACAAGAGCTAGATGGATTTATGAATTTTGTAATTTAGGGTTTCAAAATTGATACGGCACCAACAAATTTTCATCATTCGACACGGATCTTGACACATGTCATGGATACCGAGATAATATTTTGAACAAGAAATGTTCTGATCTTGTTAAAAAATTCATCCAGAGCTCTGATTTTAACAAACTTATAGTCAAACTGATCGGCTCGATGAGACGGACCTAATGATATGAAAATCAGTCCAATTCAAGTCAAATTAAGCCTAAATCAAATCATTAAACCACCCTTGGAGGATTTCCGGAGGCATTTGAAAGGTCAAACGGATGTCGAATCTAGTGAGTTCATAGTCAAATTGAACATTTCGACAATACAAATCCAACGAGTCCAAGATTGGTCAATTTTGGCATCGTTAAGGCACTCAAATGTCCATCAAAGGTCATCTGATCAAGGGAAGCTATCCGGACTGTTCGATCAAAATGGTTCATATTCCTGCATTAATTACACTCAAAACACTATAAATTGAGTCTCACTCCTCACATAAAAAGAAAAGTCCAACATCATCCCAGTCATCGTCGACCACCGCCAATCACCATCGATTTCCTTCACCACCGTCGACCGTCATCGACCGTCGTCGATCACCGCTAACATCTATCAACTACTACCGAGCTTCATCAATTGTCGTCGACTATCGTCGATCACCGCCGACCATCAGTTGACATTATAACTTGGAAATCTAGTAACATTTTCCCGTCTGTTGGACAAGGGGCCTCTGTAATCATCAACTCATAGTGGATTTTTATAACTGCGCCTAAACCCCGTGGTTTTTTTCCCTTCCACGGGTTTTCCAAGTAAAAACTTCTGATGTTATCACTATTTTTTTTCACTTTCATCTAAGTGTGCGTTGAATCCTCGTGCAACGCTAAAACGATAATCCAAAACTCTACCGCCGCGAATTTTCCAGCACGCATCAATGATGATAATATTTTTAAACATATTATTACAAATTTGAATATTATTCATGAAAAATTATGAATTTTTTATGTTTCAGATATATAAATACATAATAATTGTGTTATATGTAAGTAAATGCTCCTAATTTTTTAAATCTATTTGGCAAAAATGAAGAACCATCAATTTACAATGCCCTTCTTAATTGATTTGAAATTTTTCGTACCTCTCTTCACAAGAGCATTTCTAATTTGCGGCTCTCTTCAAATTTAGTTATCCAGAACAGTCCTCTTCGCAAAATTATAAAACGTGGGTAGTATGCAATTATAAATAATTGCTGCTATAAAGTGCAGACTGTCAGAAAGTCATAAATAGTGGCTATCATAAATCTCTAAATGAATGTGACAATAGTACAAGACTATTCATAAAACAGCATTAATGTTCCTCATATAAACTTATATAATGAATTCCTAGCATGCTTTAACAGAATCAGTATAATATTTTAATAAAATTCAGCTGTTAATGAGATTTTTTTTTTTTTGAATTTATTTGATCTTTTTGATTAGTCCAATCCTTCCNATTCATAAAACAGCATTAATGTTCCTCATATAAACTTATATAATGAATTCCTAGCATGCTTTGACAGAATCAGTATAATATTTTATTAAAATTCAGCTGTTAATGAGATTTTTTTTTTTTTGAATTTATTTGATCTTTTTGATTAGTCCAATCCTTCCAAATTACTTGGAGTTGCAACTCTCACATCTAGATCAACTCTTAAATCAAATTAAAAATTAATTCATAGTGTCGAGTATTTCAGCCTGTTGGTCGGTGTCCTTGGTGTAAGTCCCATCAGGTTGAGGGTTCGAACCTTTCTTTGGAGACGTGAGCCTTAAGGAGGGTGGTACTTGAATTGTTTGGCACATTAGGAGTGGCTGGAGGCTCGTATAATAGCTTTTGATCAATACTTTATCTATATATATACATCTCTGTGTGTGTGTGTGTGTGTCTTGTACCCCAACCTAGGGGTTCAAATTCACTTAGGCATAGTTTCCTTTAAGGAGGTGACACTCAAATTGCTAGACACATTAGGAGTGACTGGAGGCTCATGTAATAGCCTCTAGCCTTTCCTCATTGTTAGGCACATCTACACGTGTACATACATGTCTTTTAATGGATTTTAATCAATAATTTAACTTTGTAGGTGAGATTTTCTTAAAGGAATATTACATACAAGCCACTCAACTCTTATATTCAGTACAAATTTAATATTTTAATTTCATTTTTTTCATATATACCAAAATATATATTTATGCATNTAATTTTTAAAAAATGTAATTGAATACAAGGCTACAAAGGTTAATAATCAATTAAAATTATTAATTAAAAAATAGAATAAATATATTTAAATGATATTTTAGTATAAACAATAAGCTTTATATCTTACCCCAACCTTTAACATCCTACGACTGCGTGATTAGGGTTGTTAAAACGTCTCTTTGTTTGCGAACAATACTTGTTTGGCTCGCTAAGCAAACGAGCCGAACATGAACACACTTTTTGTGTTCGAAATATAAACAAGTCAAACAAGAATAGTGATATTTTTAATAAACCGGATACGAACAGAGCGTGGGCTCGCTCGTGTTTAGCTCTTTTACACCTCTACTTGGTGGTTGTTTGTGATCACTTGTTTTTTGTTTTCTATTTTTTTAAATTATTTTGTTTTATTTGTGTTTTGATTTGAAATAAAATATGTTTGATAGACATGTAAATGTCTTTTTTTTAGCAAATTTAATTGTAAACTCTAACACTTAGGGTCCGTTTGGGGCAGCTTGTGCGTTTCAGGATAAGCTGCTTAGTGTATGAAAGTTTTCAAAACTATGAGCTGTTGGTTGAAGCTAGGGAGTACGCGAGTCGAGCTCGAGCTGCCCTCTGCTCAAGTTAGGCTATATTAATTAATTGAGTTCGAGCTGGCTCATGAGCCAGCTTGATTAATATAAAAGAGAGAACAAAATTTAGGGCCGTTGTGATTACTTTTATTTTTTTGTTTTCTATATATTTTTATTATTTTCTTTTATTCATGTTTAGATTTGAAGTAAAGCATGTTTGGTATGTATGTAAATGCCTTATTTTTGAGCAAATAATTATAAATTCTAACACAGTATATAAAAGTTGTCAAACCTATGTGCACTAGGTTGCTTCTATGGGTGTAAACGAATTGAGTCGAGTCGAGCTTGAGCTTGTTGAGTGTGGAGCCTGGTAGCGAAAAATAATAATAAATTGTCGTAACTGCTCCTCCCTTGTTCGGGAAAATCCTCCCACTCCCATCTCGCCTCCTTCGGTTCGAAAAAGTAGTTCTCTCGTACCCGTCCGCTCCATCTTGTTCATGAAGCCCTTCCGTCTCCGTCCCTCCCGTGCAAAACAGAAGCCCCCATCCGAACTATTGTCTCTCGCGAAACAGAACTCCTCTCCAGTCTCCGCCCGCGCCTCGTGAAACATTCTTCTCGTGCTTGGTAAAAGAAAGAAGAAGATAGTGAAGAAGAAGGTGCTTGTTCTTGATTTCTCTTGTTAGCTTGCGGCAGAAGAGAAATAAGTTTTTTTTCTTGTACGTATTTCATCTTCTTCGATGTATCTCGGTGTAGAGAGAGAAGAGTGAAGAAGTGAAAAAAAAGGTTCACTCTTGTAAGTTGATACGTGATCAAACTGATGTAATTTCCTCAATTAATAAAATTCTTTGCAACTCTTTGGATGTAGACAATTTGCCAAACCACTTAAATATGTGTGTTCTTTTGGTGTGAATTTTCTTGTTATATTTTTCGCTCCATCGCCGATCGTTTTAAATTTCATATATACCACAACAGAGCTACCCTCTACTTGACCTTGAGTTTGATTAATTAATTGAGTTCGAGCTATAGCTCAAACTTTATTCCACGAGAAAATAATATTAATTTTAACTAGTATTATAACAAAAATAATATATAAAATAAAAATCTAGGAGATATACGATGAGAAATCATTGGATATAAAATGTCAATAAAATCCTAAAATTTATTTTTTAATGTCTCCCATAAGTCGTTTTCTCTCTCTAATCGTGTTTCCATCACCTCTCTTTCTCTCTCTATCTCTATCTTTAGTGATACCTCTATCACCCTCTGAAAAAATTTGAGCCTTATATTTCTGCCCACCAATACATGTTTATGAATGTTGACATTTTTTTCTATTGCACTATAATTTAATTAATTTAACATCTTTTATTTCCATGAAATAAAAAATAATAAATCATTAAATTTTCTTAAGAATATAAATTCAATACTTTACCAACTGCTTCTAATAAAATAAATTATCACACAATTACCCTCAATCTACTCTATTTAACCCTATAAACAATTATATATATTACAATTTTGTAATTTTTTTAAATTTCAAATCAACCCAATGAAGTCATGGAATCTGTAATATTTGGCTTTGCTGCTTTGTTTGACGATAGAGTTCCATCACCTGTGGGGAAGCTGTAAGCCAGTGGAGACCGCCACTAACTGGCTTTGTAGAAAAGTAATAATCACAAAATTATAATTAATTAATAATTAATTAACCTAATTGCAATGGTTCCAACAGGAAACTCCACGTGGATGATGGAACCATATTTTTTACCACCGTCCAATTTATTAGATAATGTACTAAATATGGACGTTCATATCAGTGAGATATAATAACTTTGTATTTTTATATTACTTTGGGTCTCTTTCGTACTTAGGATTAATTGCTAATTCATTTTTATAATTTCTTTAATTATAGAAATTTTTATCCATTAATCAAGTCAGATTAAGTCATTGAACTATAATTAGAAGATTATCAGGCACATTTGGAAGGTCAAACTATTGTCAAATATGACAAGTTTATACTTGAATTGAGCAGCTCGACAAGACGAATCCAACGAGCCTAAGATCACTCAATTCTGACATCATTAAAGCACTCAAATTTCCATTAAACGTTGTATGATTGAGGCTCTTCGGACCGTCTGATCAAAATAATTTAAATTCTTGCATTAATTGCATTTAGAACACTATAAATAGACCTCCACCCCTCACATGAGAGGGGGCGGAAGTTGATAAAGAGAGCTTGAGGCCTTGAGGAGAAGCTGCAGCTCAGCTTTACCGTCGACCTCCGCCGTCGACCATCGTCGACAGCCGTTGAACACCGTCGACCACCGCTAACCACCGACAACCATCTCCTATCTCCGCCGACCACCGCCGGACCTCGTCGACCACCGCCTACCGTCGTCGACCACTGCCGACCGTCGTTGACCTCCGCCAACCGTCATCAACCAGCACTAACCACCATCCATCATCACCAACCATACGTCATCAGTCGACGTAATCTGAAAAATATAGTTATCATTTTTCGTCTATGGGGCAAGAAATTTCTGTAATCATCAATCAATAGTTGATTTTCGCAACTGGGCCAGACCACGTGGTTTTTTCGTTTACAGGTTTTCCACGTAAAAATTTCTAGAGTCATCACCACTTGCTTCACTTTTCATATGTGTGTGTGCTAAACTTTCGCACAATGCTAAAACAATAGTCCGTTACTCTACCGTCACGAATTTTCTAGCATGCATCCAAAATTAAGCTTATATTTGGCTTAAATTCAGATTTACAAAATTCAATTATCGGGTGGATTTAATAGGTTTACGATTCAAGGATTTATTAAATTCTACTAAAGCTAAATCTTACTTGCTGCCAAATAGTCCCCTACTCCTTAGAATGAAAGAGTTTTCATTCTTAATTTTACACAAAGATCTCACACAGAAATAGATATAGAGTAATCCTGTGTGATACACAAAAGTGGAGTTGTGACTTGTGACACTCAAATGGGGGTTGAGTCCCTGCCCCGGATTATAATATCATGATGTCTCGTTCTAGAACTCGATTCGACTGGCCATATTGGCGTTGATTTTTGGGCGTTAGGGTGCCGCAGACACACTGTTGAGACGTTATGTACTAGAAAATAATATAAAAAAAGACTTTTTTCGATGGCACGACACGACTCCTGATAAACTTACTGTCAAGCTTTGATTGGTAAGATTGAAGACTCTAAAATCACAATTGATCGATATAATAAGGCTTCACATAAGAACAAATCGGGCAAATTTGCATTAACTCAAATATAAATATAAATCATATCAATTGCTTAAATGGTTCCAAAATGTCAACCCGAACGTGACTCAAAGAAGCCTGAATATGAATCAAACCTTTCTCAAGAATTATTGAAGTCATTTGAGCTTTGTTAAACAAAGTCGAGATAAACACAATTGTTCAAAAGAAAATTAATAATTTGATTTTTTAATTTAAAAAAAAAATCAAAATCATTATTTTTGAGTTAATACAATTTCGATTTTGAAGTTATCAAATTTTTTTCTAATTATATTAACTAAATCTAAATTCAAACCGATACTTTAAATGTTTTGGAGTTTTTTATATTAAATAATAAATTATAAGTTGACATTAAGTTTTTTTTTGTGAATTTTACAAGCACACGACATAGTTCTTATGTATTTATATGTCTAATATCTAAAGTTTGATATTTATATTTATACACTTCACTATCATAAACACATATATAAAGTGCGCATTTACTTTTTAAAAGATAATGATTGATACGTCAGTAATAAATTTTTATCAGTCAGCACGAATCTCAGTGTAATTTTTTAAACAAGGAACATTTAAACTTCGATTAAGAGTCATCCAGAGCTCCGATTTCAGCAAACTTATAGTCAAACTGATTGACTCAATAAGACGGACAAAATGATATGAAAGTCAGTCCAATCCGAGTCAAATTAAGCCCAGATCAAATTATTAAACCACGCTTGGAGGATTTCCGGAGGCATTTGAAAGGTCAAAAGGATGTCGAATCTAGCGAGTTCATAGTTGAATTAAACATTTCGACAAGACGAATCCAACGAGCCCAAGATTGATCAATTCTGACATCGTTAAGGCACTCAAATGTTCATCAAACGTCATCTGATCAAAGGAAGCTACCGAACCGTTCGATCAAAATTGTTCATATTCTTGCATTTATTGCACTCAAAACACTATAAATAGAGCCTCACCCTTCACATGAAAGCAGGAGGCTTGAGAGAGAACTTGAGACTTTGAGAAAGAGCTCAAGTCCAACATCATCACAGTCATCGTCGACCACCGCCGATCACCATCGACTTCCTTCACCACCGTTGACCGTCGTCGACCACCGCTAACATCCATCAACTACTACCGATCGTCATCGATTTTCTTCGACTATCGTCGATCACCGCCGACCTCCGTCGACCGTCAGTCGACATTGTAACTTGGAAAGCTAGTAACATTTTCCCGTCTGTGGGACAAGGGGTCTCTGTAATCATCAACTCATAGTGGATTTTAATAACTGGGTCAGACACCACGGTTTTTTCCCTTTCATGAGTTTTCCAAGTAAAAACTTCTGATGTCATCACTGGTTTTTTCACTTTCATCTGAGTGTGTGCTGAATCCTCATACAGGGCTAAAACAATAATCCAACACTCTATCGACGCGAATTTTCCAGCACACATCAATGATGATAATATTTTAAACATATCATTACAAATTTGAATATTATTCATGAAAAATCATGAACTTTTAGGTATTAGATATATAAATACATAATAATTGTGTTATATGTAAGTAAATGCTCCTAATTTTTAAAATCTATTTAGCAAAAATGAAGAACCATCAATTTACAATGCCCTTCTTAATCGATTTAAATTTTTTCGTACCTCTCTTCACAAAAGCTTTTCTAATTTGTGGCTCTCTTCAAATTTAGTTATCCAGAACAGTCCTCTTCACAAAATTATAAAACGTGGGTAGTATGAAACTATAAATAATTGCTGCTACAAAGTGGAGACTGCCAGAAAGTCATAAATAGTGGCTATCATAAATTTCTAAATGAATGTGAGTATAGTACAAAACTATACATAAAAGAGCATTAATATAAACTTATATAATGAATTCCTAGTATGCTTTAACAGAATCAGTATAATATTTTAAAAAAAAATCAGCTGTTAATGAGATTTTTTTTTTTTTTTGAATTTATTTGATCTTTTTGATTAGTCCAATCCTTCCAAATTACTTGGAGTTGCATCTCTCACATCTAGATCAATTCTTAAATCAAATGAAAAATTAATATATAGTGTCGAGTATTTTAGCCCGTTGCTCGGTATCCTTGGTGTAAGTCCCATCAGGTTGAGGGTTCGAAGCTTCTTTTGGCGACGTGAGTTTTAAGGAGGGTGGTACTCGAACCCTTCTTTTGGCGACTTGAGCCTTAAGAAGGGTGGTACTCGAATTGTTTGGCACATTAGGAGTAGCTGGAGGCTCGTATAATAGCTTTATATATATATATATATATATATATANCCTCTGGCATAGTTTCATTTAAGAAGGTGACACTCAAATTGCTACGCACATTAGGAGTGATTGGAGGCTCATATAATAGCCTCTGACCTTTCCTCATTATTAGGCACATCTGCGTGTGCACATACATGTTAGCAAGTCATCTTCTAATGGATTTTAATCAATAATTTAACTTTGTAGGTGAGATTTTCTTAAAGAAATATTACATACAAGCCACTCAATTCTTATATTCAGTACATATTTAATATTTTAATTTTATTTTTTTCATATATACCAAAATATATATTTATGCATAAAATTTCGGAAGAAAGGAATATGAAAATAATAAAATTTAGATATTAGCGATATAAATACATAGGACTTGGTTGGTGGTATGTATGTTGAGTGCCCCATTTTTAATGGTTTAATTTAATAAAAATTTATTGAGTATATAACACGTGGATGGGACCCCACACTTATTGGAGGAGTTAATCATCGCCACTTCAGTGATGACACCTCAATCCAACGCCTAAAATTCAATTATTATTGATGGTAGGTTCGATTCTCTTCCAGAAGCTTCTGCCACCAATCAACAGTGGAAGTTTTTTTTTTNGCCACCAGTCAATAGTGGAAGTTTTTTTTTTCCACGTGGTAAAATGAAAATAAGAAAATAAATTTAAGAGCAAGGTAACTAATTTGTTAGTCTTATTTTCTCTTGTTGTTCTTCTTAGTTTGGGCTCTTTTGTATACATTAGGTTACTCTCATATTTCTTGGAAGGATTCGTTCTTTGGTTTCGGTTGGATGGGCAGGCTTTTTCATCTTCGATGAATGATTTGCACTGTTGCTACTTATGAAATGCTCAATAATTCTTATCTCGACCCACTGCTACATGATGTTCCAATCGGTGCTTGGCTGTGTTATTTTTGTGTAAAGAAGAATGCAGATTTAGGTGTGTGTAGTGTGTCGGATGGGATGGAATCTGTTTGGGGTGTTGTTGAAGGTGAGGATTCATTGGCCCGACCCAATGTTAGTGTGGGTGTTCTTGGCTATGCGTTTTTAAATAGAAATCGGGCCCAGACCCAAGTATGGCTTGAGCCTACTTTGACTAGTCAAAGCCCGGTCTCCTCAATGCCCAAGTCTAACATTGAGAGAGAGAGAAAATTGAGGGAGGGTTGGCGGGGGGAGGGGGAGTGAGAGAGAGAGAGAGAGAGACTTCAGGAAAAGATTTAAGATTCTCTTCTCTTATCTTGACTTCCATTTTATACAAAAGGACAAAAATGAAAAATATATATACATTTACTATAACACAACACCCATCTATGGTGTCTTGATGAAAATACCATGACGTAGATGTCAAACGTCGCTTTTAAAAAGAATTAACATATGTCATCTCTAGTAATGATTATCATCTCTAATAGTTATCCCTCCCTAAGTGAGTATGGTTGTTTCCACAATAGAGAAGAAATTCAGGCGCTTCGGCAAGTGGGCTCAGTTCAACCACTTCAGTGGGTGGGCTCAGTTCAACATATTTTGTTTCTATGTAATAATAAGCATAGAACGCTTGTATTTAGGAAGATAACCATATTTGTCTATACAATTGAATTCGAGATGTAATTAATCAGGTGCATACGCCTTTATGAAATCACAATCCTCATATTTAAATTAGTTAACTTTCAATCATAGTACCATGGTTATGATATCAAAGTACCTTTAATTAATTCTCATATTCAATTTATTTTGCATCTTAAGTTTACAACCTTGCAGCCTTATATATAACTCAAGTGTCACTAGACTCTTATTTAATATGTAAGAATTTTTCAACAGTTAAACTTAAGGGTGTAAATGAGTTGAGCTGAGCTTGAGTAATAGTTGAACGTAGGGGTGCAAACGAGTTGAGTAGAGCTATTTGAGAAAATACTAGTAGCTCAAGCTTGAACTCAGTTCATGGCACTAAAAACAAACTCACAAGTAGATTTAAAAGCTTGAATAAATTTATCAAGGGAGCTCACCAGAGAAGCCATCTAAATGATTGATGGCGGGAAAGAAGATGAAGTGCCTCACCAAATCACTAGAGGATGGATTAAAGGGATTGGAATTCCGCTAGTTTTGTCGTCTCTCGAGCCAACAAGCCCAACTTCAAGGAATTTGAGCTTGCAACTCGATAAGTTGGACTCGCAAGCTTGCTAACGAGTTCATCTTGAGCCAGCTCAGCTCACTTACACCCCTTCTCGCGAACTTGAATGAATTATCTATAAAATCGAATCAATATTGTTTGGCCTATATATATTTTTAAAATCTATGAGCTAGTCCAAATTCAAAAAAAATGTTTATTATTATTTAAAATAATTATTTTATTTAAGAAAAATAGAAAAAAATAGGGCTTCACCAAATTTTATATCTATGGAACATTTGTATAANCCATCTAGGGTGTGTTAATGAAAAGACCATAACGTAGAAGTCAAACGTCGTTTTTAAAAAGAATTAACATATGTCATCTCTAGTAATGATTATCATCTCTAATAGTTGTCCCTCCCTAAGTGAGTCTGGTTGTTTCCACAATAGAGAAGAAATACAGGCACTTCGGCAAGTGAGCTCAGTTCAACCACCTCAGCGGGTGGGCTCAGTTCAACGTATTTAGTTTCTATGTAATAATAAGCATAGAAAGCTTGTATTTAGGCAGAAACCATATCTGTCTATACACTTGAATTCGAGATGTAATTAATCAGTGTGCTTACGCCTTTATGAAATCTGAATCCTCATATTTAAATTATTTAACTTTCAATCATAGTACCATGGTTATAATGTCAAACTATCTTTAATTAATTCTCATATTCAATTTATTTTCCATCTTGAGTTTACAAACTTGCAGCCTTATATATAACTCATGTGTCACTAGACTCTTATTTAATATGGAAGAATTTTTCAATAGTTAAACTTAAGAGTGTAAATGAGTTGAGCCGAGCTTGAGTAATAGTTGAACGTAGGGGTGCAAACGAGTTGGTAGAGCTATTTGAGAAAAAAGCTGGTAGCTCTAGCTTGAACTCAGTTCACGGTACTAAAAATAAACTCACAAGTAGATTTGAAAGCTTAAATAAATTTATCATGGGAGCTCACAAGAGAAGCCATCTAAATGATTGGTGGCGGGAAAGAAGATGAAGTGCCTCACCAAATCACTGGAGAATGGATTAATGGGATTGGAATTCCACTAGTTTTGTCATCTCTCGAGCCAACAAGCCCAACTTCAAGGAATTTGAGCTTGCAGCTCGATAAGCTGGACTCGCAAGCTTGCTAACGAGTTCATCTTGAGCCAGCTCAGCTCATTTACACCCCTTCTCGCGAACTTGAATGGAGTATCTATAAAATCGAATCAATATTGTTTGGCCTATATATTTTTTTAAAATCTATGAGCTAGTCCTAATTCAAAAAAAAAATGTTTATTATTATTTATAATAATTATTATATTTAAGAAAAATAGCAAAAAAATAGGGCTTCACCTAATTTTATATCTATGGAACATTTGTATAAATTTAAAAAACTTTGATGTGGCACACATTTTATCATCAATATATTTCTATAATTAGGATCTCAATTTAAATTTATANAATTTAAGAGGAAGGTAACTAATTTGTTAGTCTTATTTACTCTTGTTGTTCTTCTTAGTTTGGGGTTTTATTTTGATAGGTCTTTTGTGTACATTAGGTTACTCTCGTGTTTCTTGGAAGGATTCGTCCTTTGGTTTCGGTTGGATGGGCAGACTTTTTCATCTTTGATGAATGATTTGCATTGTTGCTACTGACGAAATGCTCAATAATTCTTATCTCAACCCACTGCTACATGATGTTCGAATCGGTGCTTGGCTGTGTTATTTTTGTGTAAAGAAGAATGCGGATTTAGGTGTGTACAATGTGGCGGATCAGATGGATTCTTTTTGGGACGAGATGGGATAGAATCTGTTTGGGGTGTTGTTGAAGGTGAGGATTCATTGAGCCTATCCAATATTTTCATATAGAACCTTAAAGGAGCCTTTGGGCCGGCCCGACCCAATGTTAGTGTGGGTGTTCTTGACTATGCATTTTTAAACAGAAATCGGGCCTAGACCCAAACCTGGCCTACTTTGACTAGTCAAAGCCCGGTCTCCTCAATGCCCAAGTCTAACATTGAGAGTGAGAGAGAAAGAGAAAAATGAGGGAGGGGTGGGAAGAGATAGAGAGAGACTTCATGAAAAGATTTAGGATTCTCTTCTCTTATCTTGACTTCCATTTTATACAAAAGGAAAAAAATGAAAAATATATATACATTTACTATAACACAACACCCATCTAGGGTGTCTTGATGAAAAGACCACGACGTAGAAGTCAAACGTCGCCTTTAAAAAGAATTAACATATGTCATCTCTAGTAATGATTATCATCTCTAATAGTTGTCCCTCCCTAAGTGAGTCTGGTTGTTTCCACAATAGAGAAGAAATTCAGGCACTTCGACAAGTGGACTTAGTTCAACCACTTCAGCGGGTTGGCTCAGTTCAACGTATTTATAAAATTGAATCAATATTGTTTGGCCTATATATATTTTTAAAATCTATGAGCTAGTCCTAATTTAAAAAAAAAAGTTTTTTATTATTTATAATAATTATTATATTTAAGAAAAATAGAAAAAAATAGGGCTTCACCAAATTTTATATCTATGGAACATTTGTATAAATTAAAAAAACTTTGATGTGGCACACATTTTATCATCAATATATTTCTATAATTAGGATCTCAATTTAAATTTATAAATATAATTTATATTAATTAATTTCCCTGATGATATATGATTTGAAATCATACTTTACTTAAAAAAAATAATAAATTTATTATCTCAAGGAATTAAATAAATTTGTCAATCATTACAAAATATGTGTTTCTTATAAAGTTAGGCAAAAATAATACACAAATAATTGATAGTCGGCATCAAAAGACAAAACAAAGCCAGTTAGAATAGGCTTTTTGAGTTTGGCCCAATAACATATTGCCAAATCCTTACCAAACCCATTTGTTTGTTAGGGAAGTAATTTAGGCTAAAATAAAATCAAAGTTTGGGTTCGATATTATTAACTTTTGGGTCGGGTACAGGCCAACAACCCGACCCATTTAATCTTTGGAACGATTTAATTTGATCTATCAACTCAAATGTTTTGAATTTATCACCAAATTGGCTTGTCAATCGAAAGTTTCAACGATTAAAAATTGAAAGGATTGGTTATTATGGCGCATGTTAAATGACTTATATATTGGATACAATACGGGACAGTCCGATTTGAGTCGGGCTTTTCAAAATTCTTGATAAATTGGTTAGGTTCAGGCTATGTGACTTCGGGTTAGTTCGATTGAACCTAACTCTTTAAGCTAAATCGATAACTCAAGAGTGGACCCCACATAAATTTCTTAGGTTGGTAAGAGAATGCAATTCATCCAAATTTCCTTTGGGAAAAATAACAAAAAAAAATTGTAGCCAAATAGAATTGTGATTGTTGTTCGGAAAACAAAAAATGTTACGAAATTGGTGAGGGGATTGTTTGGATTAGAGTTTTCAAAATACATGATTTAAAATAGAGAATTATTGAGCTGCATGCATTTTAAATATGGAGCTGTTTAATTTGATATAAATAAAATGAATAAAAATAATTTATAATTTATAATTGTTGAATCTAAATCGGTCCGAGAGTCACACAAAATGAAGGACAAGAGAAAGAAAGAGGGAAAGACAAAGACTAGAGTGCACAGTAACGAAAACTAAATGGCTTCTTGATTAGCTCTTGCTGAAGAAATGACACTTATAATTAATGGTGATGGGAGTACAATGTGTATATTGCATTCTTAACCCCGCTTTAATTGGGGGTGTTATATGGTATATAAGTTATTTATATAAATAAGCCTAAGATTCATCTGTTATTACTCGGATGAATGAGATCAGCAGGCCTTAGTTTGGTAAGGCTCGTTCGTCCGATTATGCCTAGTTGGGGTTGCCAGTCGACTTATGGTGAACTTTAGTCATCTTAACCTGGCTTTGTCGACTTGAGTGTAAAAGTCGACCTCTCTAGCCCGCCTATTAACTATCGATCACAAGAAAACGAACTTTTATCTACAGGACGGAACTATCATATCAAAATATAGTTTGAAAATATACACTTAATTTTAGAACTCTTAATTTCAATTTTATTTTTTTTGTGATAAGATATGAATGCTATATAACTAAAATGTAAAAATGTTAGATATATAAATACCTATTAATTGAGTGCATTTAAATCCTCTCTATTTTCGTGAACTTAATTCTTTTCCACTTGAATCTTTATGTTGAATAAGGAGTTCATATGAATGAAAAAGCCTTCAAATTTTTAAAAATAAAACATTCTATATTGAAGGAAGTAATTCATTTAACATGATAAAAATTATATCATTTGTTTGTATTNGGTCGGCATCAAAAGACAAAACAAAGCCAGTTAGAATAGGTTCTTTGAGTTTGGCTCAATAACATATTGCCAAATCCTTACCAAACCCATTTGTTTGTTAGGGAAGTAATTTAGGCTAAAATAAAATCAAAGTTTGGGTTCGATATTATTAACTTTTGGGTCGGGTACAGGCCAACAACCCGACCCATTTAATCTTTGGGTGGATTTAATTTGATCCATCAACTCAAATGTTTTGAATTTATCACCAAATTGACTTGTCAATCGAAACTTTCAACAACTAAAAATTGAAAGGATTGGTTATTATGTCACATGTTAAATGACTTATATATTGGATACAATACGGGACAGTCCGATTTGAGTCGGGCTTTTCAAAATTCTTGATAAATTGGTTAGGTTCAGGCTATGTGACTTCGGGTTAGTTTGATTGAACCTAACTCTTTAAGCTAAATCGATAACTCAAGAGTGGGCCCCAGATAAATTTCTTAGGTTGGTAAGAGAATGCAATTCATCCAAATTTCCTTTGGGAAAAATAACAAAAAAAAATTGTAGCCAAATAGAATTGTGATTGTTGTTCGGAAAACAAAAAATGTTACGAAATTGGTGAGGGGATTGTTTGGATTAGAGTTTTCAAAATACATGATTTAAAATAGAGAATTATTGAGCTGCATGCATTTTAAATATGGAGCTGTTTAATTNTACTAATAAATTTATTATCTCAAGGAATTAAATAAATTTTTCAATCATTACAAAATATGTTTTTCTTATAAAGTTAGGCAAAAATAATGCACAAATAATTGATAGTCGGCATCAAAAGACAAAACAAAGCCAGTTAGAATAGGTTCTTTGAGTTTGGCCCAATAACTTATTCAAATATTTGCCAAATCCTTACCAAACCCATTTGTTTGTTAGGGAAGTAATTTAGGCTAAAATAAAATCAAAGTTTGGGTTTGATATTATTAACTTTTGGGTCGGGTACAGGCCCAGTACCCGACCCATTTAATCTTTGGGTCGATTTAATTTGATCTATCAACTCAGATATTTTGAATTTATCACCAAATTGACTCGTCAATCGAAACTTTCAACCCCTAAAAATTGAAAGGATTGGTTATTATGTCACATGTTAAATGACTTATATATCAGATACGATACGGGACAGTCCGGTTTGAGTCGGGCTTTTCAAAATTCTTGATAAATTAGTTAGGTTCAGGCCATGTGACTCCGGGTTAGTTCGATTGAACCTAACTCTTTAAGCTAAATCTCGATAACTCAAGAGTGGGCCCCACATAAATTTCTTAGTTTGGTAAGAGAATGCAACTCATCCAAATTTCTTTTGGGAAAAATAACAAAAAAAAAATTGTAGCCAAATAGAATTGTGAATGTTATTCGGAAAACAAAAAATGTAGCGAAATTGGTGAGGGGATTGTTTGGATTAAAGTTCTCAAAAATACATGATTTAAAATAGAGAATTACTGAGTTGCATGCATTTTAAATATGGATTCGTTTAATTTGATATAAATAAAATGAATAAAAATAATTTTTAATTTATAATTATTGAATCTGAATTGGTCCGAGAGTCACACACAATGAAGGACAAGAGAAAGAAAGAGGGAAAGACAGAGACTAGAGTGCACAGTAACGAAAACTAAATGCCTTCTTGATTAGCTCTTGCTGAAGAAATGACACTTATAATTTATGTTGATGGGAGTACAATGTGTATTTTGCATGCTTAACCCCGCTTTAATTGGGGTGTTATATGCTATATAAGTTATTTATATAAATAAGCCTAAGATTCATCTAAGTTATTACTCGGATGAACGAGATCAACAGACCTTAGTTTGGTAAGGCTCGTTCGTCCGATTATGCTTAGTTGGGGTTGCCAGCCGACTTACGGTGAACTTTGGTTGTCTTGACTTGGCTTCAGTGTAAAAATCTTGAGTTTACTGGTCGACTTCAGTGTAAAAATCGACCTCTCTAGTCTGCCTATTAACTATCAATACCAAGAAAACAAACTTTCATTTACAGGACGAAACTATCATATCAAAATATACACTTAATTTTAGAACTCTTAATTTCAATTTTATTTTTTTTGTGATAAGATATGAATGCTATATAACTAAAATGTAAAAATGTTAGATATATAAATACCTATTAATTGAGTGCATTTAAATCCTCTCTATTTTCGTGAACTTAATTCTTTTCCACTTGAATCTTTATGTTNTTGTTTAATTTGATATAAATAAAATGAATAAAAATAATTTATAATTTATAATTGCTGAATCTGAATTGGTCCGAGAGTCACACAAAATGAAGGACAAGAGAAACAAAGAGGGAAAGACAGAGACTAGAGTGCACAGTAATGAAAACTAAATGGCTTCTTGATTAGCTCTTGTTGAAGAAATGACACTTATAATTAATGGTGATGGGAGTACAATGTGTATATTGCATTCTTAACCCCGCTTTAATTGGGGGTGTTATATGGTATATAAGTTATTTATATAAATAAGCCTAAGATTCATCTAAGTTATTACTCGGATGAATGAGATCAGTAGGCCTTAGTTTGGTAAGGCTCGTTCGTCCGATTATGCCTAGTTGGGGTTGCCAGTCGACTTATGGTGAACTTTAGTCGTCTTGACTTGGCTTGGTTGACTTGAGTCTACCGATCGACTTGAGTGTAAAAGTCGACCTCTCTAGCCCGCCTATTAACTACCGATCACAAGAAAACGAACTTTTATCTACAGGACGGAACTATCATAGCAAAATATAGTTTGAAAATATACACTTAATTTTAGAACTCTTAATTTCAATTTTATTTTTTTGTGATAAGATATGAATGCTATATAACTAAAATGTAAAAATGCTAGATATATAAATAACTATTAATTGAGTGCATTTAAATCCTCTCTATTTTCGTGAACTTAATTCTTTTCCACTTGAATCTTTATGTTGAATAAGGAGTTCATATGAATGAAAAAGCCTTCAAATTTTTTTTTAAAAAAACATTCTATATTGAAGAAATAAATTCATTTAACATGATAAAAATTATATCATTTGTTTGTATTGTAATTAGATTCCTTTTAATGTGATAAAATAAATTCAACCCAAATGGGCCTACGCACTTCTCATCGTAGCCACAGGATCTGTGGGCCCTACCCACTATATCATAAGTGGGCCCATTTGTTTGTTGCTTTCAGGATTAAGCATGCTTGTGATGACTTATAACGCGGGCCCANTGTTTGTATTGTAATTACATTCCTTTTAATGTGACCATACACTGCTCATCGTAGCCACAGGATCTGTGGGCCCTACCCACTAAATCATAAGTGGGCCCATTTGTTTGTTGCTTTCAGGACTAAGCATGCTTGTGATGACTTATAACGCGGGCCCACGACAGCGAGCTTTGGGCAGTGGTCGGTCAGGCCGGCATATTAAACTCGCGAAGAAAATAATAATAAAAGTAATGTTTCGGCACCTAAAACTGCACCCAAAATATCACCCGAATGAATACAAATTGAAAGAGAAACTCAATTGAAAATTTTATACTTATTATTTTTCATCCAACTAAATAGCATGAGTCTTAAAATAATTACATTAGATTTACTTTACATTATACCAAAGGTGGGTTAATGGTTGTCGGCTAGGATCCGATCGGGCCATCGTTTGTACAGTGACATAGTCGAATCACAATCGTTGTTTGTATGTGCGAACCTTCTCCTAGGTTATTTCTGAGGGGCGCTTACCCTCGGAAATTTTAAATTTCTTTGTTTATACTTTCTACACAATACGTGCAAAATGATAACTAACATATTAATAGNCGCGGGCCCACGACAGCGAGGTTTGGGCAGTGGTCGGTCAGGCCGGCATATTAAACTCGCGAAGAAAATAATAATAAAAGCAATGTTTCGGCACCTAAAAATGTACCCAAAACTTCACCCGGATAAATACAATTTGAAAGAGAAACTCAATTGAAAATTTTATACTTATTATTTTTCATTCAACTAAATAGCAAGAGTCTTAAAATAATTACATTTGATTTACTTTACATTATACAAACTGAAAACCAAGAGATAGAAAATATTAGGTGAAGACAACCAAAGGTGGGTTAATGGTTGTCGGCTACGATTCGATCAGGCCACCGTTTGCGCAGTGACGTAGTCGAATCACAATCGTTGTTTGTATGCGCGAACCTTCCCATAGGTTATTTCTAAGGGGCAATTACCCTCGGAAATTTTAAATTTCTCTGTTTATACTTTCTACACAATATTTGCAAAATGATAGCTAACATTTTAATAGGTCCGTTAACAATCTGATTTTGAGTCGAGCTGAGATCAGCTTGAATGAATTGAACATTCCACGTTATATTCGATGTAGAATCAGCTCAGCTTGAAATTGAATCAAGCTCAATATTGCTCAAACTCAAACCGAGCTAGCTCAAATTGAGTTATTTGAATATGTTTTCAGCTTGAAATCAATTAATCTAACTCAAAATCATAACTTCCTGGCTTAAACTGAGTTATTTGGATTTCTTATAGCTCAAAATATTTTTAAAATCTACTTGTGACTCCTTATATTCAATTTTATTTAGAATTAATTATATATTTTTTATAAATAAACAACACTTCGAGCCGATCTCTAGCCAATTCAAACCCATCTATCTATGACTCTAAAAAAATTCAATCCAAAATTTCAACTCATCTATTTCAATCCGATCTAAAATCATGATCAATTAACAATCTTCGAGCTAAATACATAACACTACACATATAACTATTATCTATATACATAAAAGCTTATGTATGAGATGTAACAACAAAAGAATTGTGTGCTATACATTTAATTGCCCCCAAAAAAATAAAGCATTTGATGATTTTGATCACACAAAAAATAATGACATGCTTTCCTATGAACTACGCCATTTAAACTTAAGGAAAAAAAATCACTTACCGCTCACCACCGTAGTGCGGTCACCTTCCCCCTTCATTAAATCCCCACTCTCCTCCTCCTTTCCCCTCCCACTCCCTCTCCCACTCCCTCCTCCTGCAGAACCACAGAGAAAAACCCTAAAAATGGCGAAAGACGTCGAAGGAATCGAATCCGGCTCCCAAAACGTGACCGAATACACCGCGAAAGACTACACCGATCCCCCTCCTTCCGCTCTCTTCGACTTCGAAGAACTCACCAAATGGTCCCTCTACCGCGCCACCATAGCCGAGTTCATCGCCACCTTCCTCTTCCTCTACGTCACCATCCTCACTGTCATCGGCTACAGCCACCAATCCGACCCCCTCCTATCCCCCACCGCCGACTGCGACGGCGTCGGTATTCTCGGCATCGCCTGGGCTTTCGGCGGCATGATCTTCATCCTCGTCTACTGCACCGCCGGCATCTCCGGCGGCCATATTAACCCCGCCGTCGCCTTCGGCCTCTTTNGATGAATACAAATTGAAAGAGAAACTCAATTGAAAATTTTATACTTATTATTTTTCATTCAACTAAATAGCATGAGTCTTAAAATAATTACATTTGATTTACTTTACATTATACCAAAGGTGGGTTAATGGTTGTCGGCTAGGATCCGATCGGGCCACCGTTTGTGCAGTGACGTAGTCGAATCACAATCGTTGTTTGTATGTGCGAACCTTCCTCTAGGTTATTTCTGAGGGGCACTTACCTTCGGAAATTTTAAATTTCTTTGTTTATACTTTCTACACAATACGTGCAAAATGATAACTAACATATTAATAGATCCGTTAACAATCAGATTTTGAGTCGAGCTGAGATCAGCTTGAAATCGGCTTGAATGAATTGAGCATTCCACGTTATATTCAATTTAGAATCAGCTTGAAATTGAATCAAGCTCAATCTTGCTCAAAATCAAACCAAGCCAGCTCAAATTGAGTTATTTGAATATGTTTTCAGCTTGAAATCAACTAATCTAACTCAAATCATAACTTCTTGGCTTAAACTGAGTTATTTGGATTTCTTATAGATCGAAATATTTTCAAAATCTACTTGTGACTCTTTATATTCAATTTTATTTAACATTAAATATATAATTTTTATAAATAAACAACAGCTCGAGCCGATCTTGAGCCAATTCAAACACATCTATCTATGGCTCTAAGAAAATTCAATCTAAAATTTCAACTCATCTATTTCAATCCGTTCTAAAATCATGATCAATTAACAATCTTCGAGCTAAATTCATAACACTACACATATAACTATTATCTATATACATAAAAGCTTATGTATGAATGTAACAACATAAGAATTGTGTGCTATACATTTAATTGCCCCCCAAAAAGTAAAGCATTTGATGATTTTGATCACACAAAGAATAATGACATGCTTTCCTATGAACTAGCACCATTTAAACTTAAGAAAAAAAAAATCTCTTACCGCTCACCACCGCGGTGCGGTCACCTTCCCCCTTCATTAAATCCCCACTATCCTCCTCCTTTCCCCTCCCACTCCCACTCCCTCCTCCTGCAGAACCACAGAGCAAAATCCTAAAAATGGCGAAAGACGTCGAAGTAATCGAATCCGGCTCCCAAAACGTGACCGAATACACCGCGAAAGACTACACCGATCCCCCTCCTTCCGCTCTCTTCGACTTCGAAGAACTCACCAAATGGTCCCTCTACCGCGCCACCATAGCCGAGTTCATCGCCACCTTCCTCTTCCTCTACGTCACCATCCTCACCGTCATCGGCTACAGCCACCAATCCGACCCCCTCCTATCCCCCACCGCCGACTGCGACGGCGTCGGTATTCTCGGCATCGCCTGGGCTTTCGGCGGCATGATCTTCATCCTCGTCTACTGCACCGCCGGCATCTCCGGCGGCCATATTAACCCCGCCGTCACTTTCGGCCTCTTTCTGGCTCGCAAAGTTTCGCTTTTTAGGGCTCTGCTCTACATGGTGGCGCAGTGCCTCGGAGCCATATGTGGGGCGGGGTTAGCTAAGGGGTTTCAGAGAGCTTATTATGAGCGGTATGGTGGCGGAGCGAATGTGGTGGCGGATGGGTATTCCAAAGGTACGGCCTTGGGGGCAGAGATCGTCGGAACTTTCGTTCTCGTTTATACCGTCTTCTCAGCCACCGATCCCAAACGGAACGCACGTGATTCGCACGTGCCGGTTAGTTTTCTGCTTCCCTTCTTTCTTTTTATTTTACTGTTTTTTTTTCTCTGAATCAATAATTTGTATTCTCATAAATTAAAAGTTTCTTTTTAGGGGCGTTTACATACATATAGCAAAGATGAGAAAATATTTGAGTACATAAGATGTACGCAGCTCTGCGTACATCATAGATTATTCAAGAGGTATAATGGGGTTATATCTGGGTTATACCCCCTTGTAACCTCCGGTATAACCCGAATATAACTCCTCTGTACCCCCAGAATAACCTCTGATGTATGCAGCGCTGCGTACATCTTATGTACGCAAATATCCCTGGCAAAGATGGCGGTGTAGTGTGATGCTGCACAATGTTTGTTAAAATTATGTTTTGTCTGCATTGTTTGTATTTTTCTCAATCATATCTGACTACCTGCAGTGGCTGCTAGAAAACTACGAATTAAATTTTCTTTTTCGATAGTCATTGTAATTTTTTGAATAGTTTTTATATCCATGCTATTTATATATTATCACTTAAAAAATCACATGNTCATATCTGACTACCTGCAGTCGCTGCTAGAAAACTACGAATTAAATTTTCTTTTTCAATAGTCATTGTAATTTTTTGAATAGTTTTTATATCCATGCTATTTATATATTATCACTTAAAAAATCACATGTATATACATAAATATTATTCGATAAATATGTAAAATTTCCTTTTTTTAATTTGGATTGCCTTTTTTTAAAAAAAAAATTATTATAATTAGCAATAGGAAATTTCAAGCATTTTTTAGATTATTTGGTTTATAATTATGAATTTATTTTCATATATGAGTTCACTTATAGTGGAAGATAATTATTCTTCATAGTTTAANATCACATGTATATACATAAATATTATTCGATAAATATGTAAAATTTCCTTTTTTTAAAAAAAAAAATTATTATAATTAACTACAGGAAATTTCAAGCATTTTTTAGATTATTTTGTTTATAATTATGAATTTATTTTCATATATGAGTTCACTTATAGTGGAAGATAATTATTCTTCATAGTTTAACTTACTCAAAATTAAATATGCAATCAGTTGATATGGATTATCAATTGCGTATACCTATATATAATTATATATATGCATAAAGCTTGGGTGCTTGCGATGTAAATAAATAGAAATTGGGGGTTATGTATGTAAATACCCCAGAAAGCAACCGCTGATTGTGATTTATTTTTTTATATAATTTAATATATGAGTTTAGTCCAATTATGCATTTATAAGATTATTATAAATAAAATAATCACCAATTTGTCTTTAGAAATTTAAGTATTTATAAGATTATTATTCAACCCAATTAATATAATAAATTATGCATATCAAAATAAATTAATCTTTTAGACCAAATTTAACAAAGTAAGGAAGCGTAAAATCTGTTATTTACGAGGATTTTAGTGAAAGAAAAAAAAAATCAGGGTACTAATTTGTACAGAACCAAATTTCAAATGTTTGGAAAAACTAAAATTAAATAAATGGCAACTTGACTGGGTTGTTTTGCAATTACAAATTTACAATTCATATTTTGTTAATTAAAAATCATATAATATTTATGGAAAATGTAAAATTCAATATTAATCCTGACATTTTTGCAATTTTTTTTTTATATAGGTGTTGGCACCGTTACCTATTGGTTTTGCAGTGTTCATGGTGCATTTGGCGACCATTCACATCACTGGTACAGGAATCAATCCAGCCAGAAGCTTCGGAGCTGCTGTTATCTACAACAAAAGCAAAGCTTGGGATGATCAGGTGACATTTCAATATGCTTATTTATGGCGAAGCTCTGTTTGATGCATCAATAATTGTTTGTAAAAATAGTTGGTAGAATTGTAAAAAAAAAAATTCAATTTTTTGAAAGTTAGGGTGGGTATTATGAACATTTTTTCGCTTTGAAAAAGAAGAATAACAACTTCCTTCTATATTCTAACCACCAAACTCTGAGCATGACAAGTCTAGTTATGAAAAAAATTATATTTTGTTTGACAATTCTACAAAAATTTATGGCCAAACAGAAATATGACAGCAGCGTGTCAAACAACGTTACAAAAAATCAAAAGGGGCAATTACATGCAGACCACCCGAAAATTGATATTTACAAAATCGACCACCCAATAAAATATCAAAATTCATGATAAAGCCCCAACCCATATTTTTCATTTTTATCATACTCTCAATTGTTTGATCGTGGCAGCACGTGTAAATACGTATGTTTGGCAGTTCAAAAAAATAACCTGGGTGGGTGCTTAATTTATAAATATCAATGTTATGTGAAAATTAGAATTTAGGTGTGATATGTAAATAAATAAAAAACTGGATGCTATATGCAAATTTCAAAAAAAAAAAAAAAAAATCAAGAATGAAGATGCTTTGACCACCCATTATGAAATTGGAAGCTTTTGTCTTCTCTGNCGTTACAAAAAATCAAAAGGGGCAATTACATGCAGACCACCCGAAAATTGATATTTACAAATCAACCACCCTTTTTCATCTATTTTTCAAATTCTCACTAAAATATCAAAATTCATGGCATTTTTATCATATTCTCAATTGTTTGATCGTGGCAGCAAGTGTAAATACATATGTTTGACAGTTTAAAAAAATAACCTGGGTGCGTAATTTATAAATATCAATGTTATGTGAAAATTAGAATTTAGGTGTGATATGTAAATACATAAAAAACTGGATGCTATATGCAAATTTCAAAAAAAAAAAAAATCAAGAATGAAGATGCTTTGACCACCCATTATGAAATTGGAAGCTTTTGTCTTCTCTGTTGCAGTGGATTTTCTGGGTGGGACCACTTGTAGGAGCAGCAGCTGCTGCAATTTATCACCAGTATGTACTCAGAGCTGCAGCTGTCAAAGCTCTTGGATCCTTCAGGAGCAATGCATGATTACAGTTTCTGATGAAAATAAAGAGAGGGGTTGCTTTGAAAGATGAACTAAAAGAAGGGGGTTAAAAGCTAAAAGCAATGAAAAAGCTTAGAACTGTAGATAAAGCAGGGAAGGGGGGGGAAGGAAGAGTCTATGATGGGATGGGGAGTCTTCTGCTTTGGTTTATCCTCTCTTTCATGTGCTTTGAGTGTAGTATAGTTGCTTTGATTATGTCTATATGTACGTGTTTCTGCTTTAATGTCATCTTTTTAAGACTTATTAAGCTTCCATTTTTATGAGTTAGTTTAATTCTGCTGTTTCAATGCAGATTTTTCTTTTCTTATTTTAAGCTTTTCTCTTTGTTATTGAAGTGGTGTGTATTTCTTTAAAATTTATGAATAAAGGGTGGTTTATGTGAGTTTGGGATAACTATTTCATAATCTTTTTATATGGATAATTGTCATGGTTTGGACTTGCAACAATATTATTATTGTGTTTCAGAAAGTTTTGCTGCAAAGATTCTTCACAGTAAAATTCACTTTGTATTATAGCTGTAAAAAACAAAAAGGAAACTGATGACTTTGTTTTTTAAAAGGAAAAAAGCTTTATTAATGCCCAGCAACATCTTCTAAAACCTCTTTATTTTTTCACAATAATTACACAAAGAAGCAGTTGATATCAATCAATCAAGGCCTAATATGTAACTACTCTCTTAAGCTTCAATTGATGTATTTTTTTTTTTTAAATTATCATTGCTCTGTTTTACATTCAACTGTTGTCAAGCAGAGGTAGACCTAGGCTGACTTGGGCATATTGTATAAAAAATGACCTTAATTTTTTAGAATTAAATGAAAATATGACACTAAATAAGACATAATGAAGAAAAAAGATTCATGTAACTAACCCCACTTAGTGGGATAAAGGTTTTGTTGTTGTTGTTGTTGTTGTTGTGTTGCTATTATTTGGTAAAGTTTAGGGGTGAAACATAAAATCTATGTAAAGCAGATTTGATCCCAAGTGCCAACAACTACTCGATTTTAACAAGTGAATTGACATCCAATTTAAATTATAGGGGTGGGGCAATGGCAATAACTTTTAAAATTTTTATCAACCAAATTAGCTGACAATGTACAGTACAATTTACATGTAAGAGGCTTCAATTTTAAAATCTTGGCAACAATTTTGAAAGTTCTTTACCGACCAAAACTTTTAAATTTTGATGCAAGGGTGATTCAATTTTGTGATTTTGACAAATTTGTTCTTTAACAGCCAGATTAATGGACAGCCATCTCAAAACTTTTTACAAATTTGACGTGATAGAGTTATAATTCTTAGACCTTGACAATAACTTCTAAAGTATTTTACCAAGTTAGCTAGCATACAACAACAACAACAACAAAGCCTTAATCCCACTATGTGGGGTCGGCTACATGAATCCTTTTTCTCCATTGCGTCCTATTTAGTGTCATATTTTCATTTAGTTCTAGTAAATTAAGATCATTTTTAATACAATAAGCCCAAGTCTTCCTAGGTCTACCTCTGCTTTTCTTAACACAAGTCAAATTTAAAACATCTACTCTCCTAATCGGATCATCTAATGGTCGACGTTTAATATGACCAAACCATCTAAGACGACTTTCTCTAATTTTGCCTGTCACAGGAGCTACACCAACCCTATCACGAATATATTCATTCCGCATTTTGTCTCTAAGTGTAAAGCCACTCATCCACCTAATCATTGTCATCTCGGCAACACTTAACTTATTATTATGCTTCTCTTTTAAAGGCCAACATTCAGCGCCTTTAAAAGTCGCACACTGCCGTTGCCGGTCCCAAGCCCGGATGAGAAAAGTGGAGGGTTGCGTTAGGTAAATATTCCAAATGTTAAAAATGTAAATATCAGGCTTTAGGTGGTGTTAGATATGTAAATGCAAAAGACTTATGTGACATCTATGTAAATATTCTAAAAAGGGGGAACATTCATGAATCTCTCTGAAAAAAAAAATCATATGCTATTTTAAAGACATGAATTANATCATGGAAATAAATGTATGAATCAGCCACATTCACCACCCTTTTTAACATTCAGCAAAGAAAATGAAAAGATATTATAGAAAAACAAAATTCTATAGTTGAGTTCAATTAGGAGTCGCATAAAGCTTCCGTGATATGTCGTCTAATGAGTTTATTCTCATTTGATAAATGGTCATAACAAAGAAATAGCAGAAAGAGGGGGAAGAATAAAAATGCATTCGGGCTTTACATAACAACTTTCAAATTTCTTCAAATTTCTGCATAGTAAACTGCATAATAACCGCACAANTCATGGAAATAAATGTATGAATCAGCCACATTCACCACCCTTTTTAACATTCAGCAAAGAAAATGAAAAGATATTATAGAAAAACAAAATTCTATAGTTGAGTTCAATTAGGAGTCGCATAAAGCTTCTGTGATATGCCGTCTAATGAGTTTATTCTCATTTGATAAATGGTCATAACAAAAAAATAGCAGAAAGAGGGGGAAGAATAAAAATGTATTCGGGCTTTACATAACAACTTTCAAATTTCTTCAAATTTCTGCATAGTAAACTGCATAATAACCGCACAATAAAGCCAATAAGCCCCAAAACATTGGTTCATCTTATGAAACAACCGCACTGTAAATCCCAAAAGAATATGTAACAACCGCACTGTAAATCCCAAAAACATTGGTTCATTGTATGTAACAACCGCACTGTTAAATCCCAAAACATTTAGCATATGTAACAACCGCACAGTCAATCCCAACAANTTATGTAACAACCGCACTGTAAATCCCAAAAGCATATGTAACAGCCGCACTGTAAATCCCAAAAACATTGGTTCATCGTATGTAACAACCGCACTGTTAAATCCCAAAACATTTAGCATATGTAACAACCGCACAGTCAATCCCAACAACCCCAAAACAATGTTTCATTGTTTTAACAAAAAGATGAGATCAAATGCATGGATATACCGATCCAAACATGGGTAGGATGTTACTAGCAGAAATCCCAAAAATCTCTAAAGTACCCAAAACCAGACCCACCTCTCTCATAGCAAGTCATTCCCCTGAAAATCTTCTTCTCCCCATTCCGAATAGAACATCTTCCCCCCTACTTTAACTTTTTCAAGAAATCTTTCAGGAAGAAACAATAATCGAAAAACTTCAACGATAAGGCATCACAAAAANTCACCCTAGATATAACTCGGTTCCACCCTTCAAACTCATCGGAGAAGAAAGACATGGATGTCACCAAATGCCAAGGAAGAAAAGCTCATTTAGGGTCGGTTTGGGGCAGCTGCAGCTTATCCTGATAAACTGCTTATCATGATAATCTGGTAATAAACAGCTGATCCGGATAATCTGACTGTCTGTTTGGTTTGTGTGTTTTGAGAATAACTAATTCTGAATAAATGATCAAACTGCCCCTGTTTTGGATAAGCTNAGTTTGGGGCAGCTGCAGCTTATCATGATAATCTGGTAATAAACAGCTGATCCGGATAATCTGACTGTTTGTTTGGTTTGTGTGTTTTGAGAATAACTAATTCTGAATAAATGATCAAACTGCCCCTGTTTTAGATAAGCTGCAACTGTTTGGTTTGTGTGTTTTATAGACAGCTTATTTGAAATTTTTTTTACAAATTTTTAATAACATTCTTAATGCAATCATGAAAGGGAGAATGAAAAGATTGAAGAACATGAAAATATTTCAGATTACATCAAAAATGCACAATTACCTAAATATATATGAAATACACCGTAACTCACTAGTATGTACTATAATGAGACCCAACAAAGAAGAAAAAATAACATGTCAAAATTACAAGGAAAAAAATAATAATATTGACTTTAACATGTAGCAGCATATCGCGGCCCATTGTGCGCGGCTATATATAAATGCCCAGCTCTTTAAAGCCTCTTCAGTTTATATATTCTGCAGCTCTAGAAGAGGGACAAGATCAGAATCATTACAGNTTATAATGAGACCCAACAAAGAAGAAAAAATAACATGTCAAAATTACAAGGAAAAAAATAATGATATTGGCTTTAACATGTAGCAGCATATCGCGGCCCATTGTGCGCGGCTATATATAAATGCACAGCTCTTTAAAGCCTCTTCAGTTTATATATTCTGCAGCTCTAGAAGAGGGACAAGATCAGAATCATTACAGNTTTGATATATGCCGAACTGAAGCTCGAATTGCCTATTAAATGGTGAGTCTAAGATCAAAGAATGCGTTTGANGAAGGAAGAGTCTATGATGGGATGGGGAGTCTTCTGCTTTGGTTTATTCTCTCTTTCATGTGCTTTGAGTGTAGTATAGCTGCTTTGATTATGTCTATATGTACGTGTTTCTGCTTTAATGTCATCTTTTTAAGACTTATTAAGCTTCCATTTTTATGAGTTAGTTTAATTCTGCTGTTTCAATGCAGATTTTTCTTTTCTTATTTTAAGCTTTTCTCTTTGTTATTGAAGTGGTGTGTATTTCTTTAAAATTTATGAATAAAGGGTGGTTTATGTGAGTTTAGGGATAACTATTTCATAATCTTTTTATATGGAATATTATTATTGTGTTTCAGAAAGTTTTGCTGCAAAGATTCTTCACAGTAAAATCCACTTTGTATTATAGCTGTAAAAAACAAAAAGGAAACTGATCACTTTGTTTTTTGAAGGGAAAAAGCTCTACTAATACCCAGCAACATCTTCTGAAATCTCTTAATTTTTTCACAATAATTACATACAACTAATATTAGAAGCAGTTGATATCAACCAATCAAGGCCTAATATGTAACTACTCTCTTAGCTTCAATTGATGTATTTTTTTTTTTAATTATCATTGCTCTGTTGTAGATTCAACTTTTGTCAAGCAGAGGTAGACCTAGGCTGACTTGGGCATATTGTATAAAAAATGACCTTAATTTTTTAGAATTAAATGAAAATATGACACTAAATAAGACATAATGGAGAAAAAGGATACATGTAACTAACCCCACTTAGTGGGATAAAGGTTTTGTTGTTGTTGTTGTTGTTGTTGTTGTGTTGCTATTATTTGGTAAAGTTTAGGGGTGAAACATAAAATCTATGTAAAGCAGATTTGATCCCAAGTGCCAACAAATACTCAATTTTAACAAGCGAATTGGCATCCAATTTAAATCATAGGGGTGGTGCAATGGCAATGATAACTTTTAAAATTTTTATCAACCAAATTAGCTGACATCTATAAAACAAAGTTGTTATTCCTTTTTTTTTTTTTTGGGAGATGTACAGTACAATTTACATGTTTGAGGCTTCAATTTTAATATCTTGGCAACAATTTTAAAAGTTCTTTAACGACCAAAACTTTTAAATTTTGATGCAAGAGTGATTCAATCTTGTGATTTTGACAAATTTGTTCTTTAACAGCCAGATTAATGGACATCCATCTAAAAAAATTTCACAAATTTGATGTGATGGAGTTATAATTCTTATACCTTGACAATAACTTCTAAAGTATTTTACCAAGTTAGCTAGCATGCACTTGAAAAATCTTTCACCTTTTTTGGATATATACGCCCTGAAAAATTTGAAATTCTTCTCAAATCTACATGCCACTTCCCCTGGCCTAGTTGATTGAGAGTTTTGACCATAATTATGAGATTAAAAGTTAAGGAATCAACACAACATGTATGCATATATTTATACTCTCAAACACTCCTTTAAAAAAAGGGGGCATTTACATATTTACCACATAATTCTCATGTATTTACATATCCAACATCCAAATTTTCATATTAGCATGCCTAACAAGTGAAATACACCTTTTGCTGCATAATATGATTCCAAAATGTTAAAAATGTAAATATCAGGCTTTAGGTGGAGTTAGATATGTAAATGCAAAAGACTTGTGTGACATCTATGTAAATTTTCTAAAAAGGGGGAACATTCATGAATCTCTCTGAAAAAAAAAATCATATGCTATTTTAAAGACATGAATTAGGCGACTAAATAAACCTATTCTACAAATATAATGCCAACCATGTATCTCTAACCACCAAAGTAAGAGGGGGGGGAAAGCTGGCAACCATATTATGGTCATTAAGTACTAAAAAGCAGTCATTGTCTTAATTAAATACTTGAAAACGTCAGCACAAGAACAGATGTGGCGTTGAACAGAATAAAAATTATGGATACAGACAAAATGAATCTAGGGTTAGGTTAATGATCAGCTTGGATATGTTAGTTTAAAGCAAAGTGCTCAATAATTACAGTGCCGAAATGTATATTAAATGCAGGCATATGAGGTCACCCATGCTTATCTTTCTGTTTTCTTAAAGCAGTACTTGATTTTGAATATTTATAGTGGTTAGCTTTGTCCTCACCATGTGCTTACAGTTTAAGCTAGTAGATAAATTAGGTGTGGAGAACCATCTAGGGAAATAAAGTCACATCAATTTCATATCTTTTTT
>JXCR01090081.1:0-10112 GCA_002079205.1 Phalaenopsis hybrid cultivar
CTCTTACCCATTGTCCCGCTTACCCCTTTCGTTTCTCTTCAGCCCTAACGACTTTTTTTTTTTCTCTCCTTCGTCCTCTTGCTTCGTTGCCCCGCGATCGACAGATCTGAGGTATAACGAGCATNCGTGCATTTTTAACATGGAAGGTGGAAAAAATTTGATTGTTTGATATCATATCATGTATGAAGTAACAAAGACCACTAATCCTCCAATTCACTTTACAAATTTTGTCTTCTAAATATGTCTCTATTCCTTATAAGCTAATTTTTCTTTATGAAAACAAAATTTTTAGCATTATTTTGGTAAAAATGATTATATTTCTTTTTTTATATTCTTGTATAAAATACTATTTTATGGAACTTATGATATGTGCTCACATTGGCATATAAATGATATGTATCAATTAGGCTTTATTGTAATCACATCATTATGCAAAGAAGATTGTCATATTACAAGTATTTCATATATGGTTTAGGAAAGTTAATAGCAAGTGGCTACTCTACTAGCATGCAAACAAATATATGTTGAGTATGCAACAAATTAAGTGCATATCATTATTATGGAAAAAGTCAATTAGGGCAAATACTATCTTAAACAAGATAGGTGAGAAAATTTTTAGTATTTGGCATTATATCTTACATGAAAAATGAAAGCCAACTAGCCTTTCAAAGCACTTTGAATTTTTTTTACTTAAACGTCACAATGTAAAACAAGCTAGTAGTTATTTAGGAAAATAATACTTAAAATAGTATTTAACCAAGATTTAAATTTTCTTTATGATTTAGAGCCCTGCATTTTGTGACTTATTCAACATGTTTACATGTCCATAAAAATACTAAACATCGATTAAGCTTTGTTCATAACCATGCATCCATCTAAGATGATATTGTGATATTGAGCTAGACGAGCCAAAGGGAGTTGAGGGATGAAATATGCTTGAATGATTTAAAGAAGAAAATAAAACTTACCAATAAATAAAATTTAATAAGTTTAATTAAATAATTGATGAAACAATAACTAAAAATAAATTTTAAATATTAACTGTGAATTATATTTTTAAAACAAAATTTTAAAATAAGAAGTGCATGCATCGAATATAAAACCTTCATGATAAATAGTATGATTTTGAGACAAGTAAAGACAACAAGCCATACCAATGCACTGTGATTGGTAGGAGAATTGGAACTACATCCAATCACCCATATAATTTCTTATACAACTTGCCCTAAAAGCAAAAACAACTATTCTAAAATAAGGAAGTGTTTACATAACACATCAATCTAAGCATCTTCTTTTTCTTAGCTAGCACGACTTCCTGTGTACTTTACACAAAAATACACAAATAATGAAATATAATAAAATAAAAAGAAATACTACATTAAAAAAATGAGTTCTTACATGTTAATATGATTTTACATAAAGAAGCTAAGTCTCAATGTTAGAAGATGTTTTGAGAAGAAACATTCATTTCTCGCTTGCTTGGATCTTCACTTTATACATAAAAAATTTTCAAGAAGCAATATGATGGCTACAAAGAGGAGGAGATCACTGAAGTTTCTCAAGGAAAAAATCCATAGGATCCTCATAGCCTAAACCCTTAGGAAAGTTTATATGGCTATGGTTAGATCATTTTCTCAATATTCTTGTCAATAAATCCTTTAATATCAAAACAATCTAAGAAAAAAATGTAATTCAAATGGTTAAAAATCATCATTAAAAGTTTTCCTATTTTATTTTCTGTAAAATTCACATATTTTATGGAGGCTCATGATACACTTTTATTATTACTTACAATTCTTTATGGAGACTATTTAAAACAATTATTCAACATTCAAATTTTCGTATTTCTAATGAAATATCATATGCATTCAAAAAGACTTGCAATAACCTAATAGATGCCCAAAAAACTTTTGTGGATGTTGCTTTTCTCTATTTTATTTTTATTTATTTATTTCTTGAAAATAATGAAATCGTTTTCAAGTTTTTTATTCAATAAACTATTTATGTTGTTCTAAAAAGATGTTATTAAAACTAAGTTATCTTAATTAAACATAATTTAATCATCTTCAATTACTTGAGACTTAAATTTCATATAGTTAGGTATAATCGATGAAATAAATAACTTGAAATAACTATAAGATTATTAAAAAAAAAGATAATACAAACTAAATCACTTTTTCTAATTCAACAACTATTCACAACTTTTCAAAACACTTACAAAATATTCAAGACATGTATTAAAGGAAGTGACAAACATAGAAAAGTCATTCATAAATACTTCAATTATCTTCTAATCAAATTATAGAAAATAGATGTCATGCATCTTTGAAAATTATTAGGGTTATTGCATAAGCAAAAGTACATTCTGCTAAAGAAAAAAGTGTCATAAGAACCGGTGAAAGTGATATTATCCTAGACTTTTGGTGTCATAAATATTTAGTGATATTTTGAATATCCATCTTGGAAGTGAAAGTAAGGATGCATTGTCAATCTATCTAGCATCTAATTGAGAAAGTTAAGCGAAAATGGTTCTTATTAGTTGCTATGTTTAATTTTTTATAGTCAATATAAGTTCTCCAACCAGTGACACCCTACTATATATAATCTCATTTATATTGCTTTTCACTATTGTCGACTCGCCTTTCTTGATAACACAATGAATTGGTCTTACCTATGTATTATCGATATATGATATATAATGTCTGTGTCAAACCATTCGAGAATATATTTTTTTATATGCTACGTCTTTTATGATTGGTTCAAGCCTCTTTTAGAGATCACTATTTGGTTAATGATTATATTCTGTTAATATTTTATGCATACATAAGGAAGGGTTTATTCCTTTAATTTCTACAATGCTCCAATCAAATGCTTTTCTAAAGTTTCTCAATACTCTCATTAACTTGATCTCTTGTAATTCGCTCAAATCAAAAGAGATAATTATGCACAAATTTAAAGTTCTCCTAAAAAGACATATTTAAAGTGCTTTGGGAGAACCTTAAGTTTTAATTTTAGCGCCTTAACAATAAGGTTAATAAAGTTTTTGAGTTTGTTTATGTATCTAAATGCCAAATCCATCCCTAATCACTGTGGATTACATTCAATAATAAATATGATTCTTCCTTATAGTTTTCACATGTTTCCTGAATCAAATTTTGCTTTATTGGGTTCATTTCTAAAATTTAATTAGTTCATCTCCTAACATACCCATCCATCGGTTGTACTCTACAAAATGTACCATTCCTAGGGTCTTGAGGAAACTTCATTTATTTTAAAATATTAAATGTAATATATTGATCATTCACACTTGTAGTCTTTTTAAACATCAATCATATCCCTTTTACTGGCTATGAAACTTCTATATAATATGATAGAGATTTACTTATCTTCTTCCATATCTAAAATAATTAAATCAACATAGAAGAAATGTTTATCCACTTTAATAATCCTCTAGAATATGTCAAAGAACAACCAGCTAATTGAAGGGTTATAGTGTTGAACCTCTCATAATCCTAATATCCTAAAAGTAGAAAGTGGCATAAAATTAATGATATCTCCTTAATTGCACAAAATCATCCCAAATAAATTTTCTCATATAGTGCAATATATAGTGAAACTACCAAGATCCTTAAGTTTTTGTAGAATCTTCTTTGTAGGATTACACAACATTCTTGAGTCAAGGCCATGACCTCATAATCATCTAGTTTTCATTTCTTATTAAAGATTTCTTTCAAGAACTTATAAAAATTAGGTAGTTATTTTAAAGCTTAAACTAATGAGAAATTAATTATTAGCTTTTTAAATAATTCTAAGAATCTAAAAAAATGTTAGTCCAACTTTTGTTTTTGAAGTCTTCAAGAAGAATTTAGTGGTTGTCTCTCAGGTTCTTCCTAGAAGGAGAGGAAGCTTTTCTTAAGTATGGCGAAGATTTTTCACTAGGTCTATCACTTTGCTTCGCACTTCTCTAATTACCTCCTCTAACTCTCTAACACTTCTCAATCTTATGGCTTTGCATTTCTCCTTTCTTATGTCCTTAGGGTTCACTTTTTGTGTTATTGGTAACATTGCTTGGAGTCTATTCAAAAAATTTTATGACTGTCCAAGTTAAGTTCTAATGTTTCTTATGGCTGCAATGCAATGAGAGGAATCAACCCAATTGTTATAAACATGACGATAAAAGTGGAGATGTGCACATATTGAATGAAAAAGAACAAAACGAGGGTTCTGCTTGTTTATGCATCCACACACGTGAACAACAAAAGTTTATGTGATGAATAAAAAAGGATGTATATAGAATNCTAATGTTTCTTATGGCTGCAATGCAATGAGAGGAATTAACCCAATTGTTATAAACATGACGATGAAAGTGGAGATGTGCACATATTGAATGAAAAAGAACAAAACGAGGGTTTTGCTTGTTTATGCATCCACACACGTGAACAACAAAAGTTTATGTGATGAATAAAAAAGGATGTATATAGAATTAGGCTTATTAACAGTCAGATTTCAAACCGTGTTGGGGTCGGCTTAATAACATTTGATTTAAAATTATGTAGCACGACTGGTTTATTCTGATATGAGCTAAAATCAAATCAATTTTAGAACGATTAATGATCTTCAAGCTATATTTGTTGAATTCAAAGCCACAATATCAGGATTGTTAACGATCTAATTTTGAGCCGAGAGAGGGTCGGCTCGGAAAAATTTTGATTCAAAATTTTGGTCCATAGCTTGGCTTATTTATATCGATCTAATCTCAATCCAAACTAAAATCAAATCAATTAAAAGTGATTAATAATGTTGAAGTTAAATTTGCTAAACTCACAACCATAACATCAGTCTAGAACTGTTAAACGATCCGATTTCGAGCTGAGTTAGAGTCAGCTCGACAAAAATTCGATACAAAACTTGAGCCATAACTCAGNGATCCAAACTAAAATCAAATCAATTAAAAGTGATTAATAATGTTGAAGTTAAATTTGCTAAATTCACAGTCATAACATCAGTCTAGAGCTGTTAACGATCCGATTTCGAGCTGAGTTAGAGTCAGCTCGACAAAAATTCGATACAAAACTTGAGCCATAACTCAGCTCGTTCATTTCGATCCGATCACGATCCGAGTGAAAATTGAAATGAAATTTCAAATGACTATCAAACTCAAGCTAAATTCACAACTCATGCGTATGGGGAGTAATCCTTTGGCGCCCCACATTTGATTGGAATAAAAGGTGTGGGGCCCATCAATCAAGAGGAGGGACGGAGACCATTTGCACGAGTGCCTCCTTTTGTCATGTTCCTGGGGGCATGTATCCTCGCACGTGCGGTGGGCTCCCCTATCTCCTCTTTTCCAATATATTCCTTTGTCATTTTGCATTATGATAAGCATTAAAAAAATGAATGACGTAATAAATAAATATGAATATTTCATATATTTTTCATAAATTTAAAGCATTAAAGCATTATGTAAGTAAATATGAAAGTTTAGGGGTGAGATATGTAAATAGATAGAAATTGTGTTGGTAAATTTGAATTTGTCAATAAATAATTGAATAATGTCTACATCTTACTTTAATTTTGGCATAAAAAAAACAAATCTATATTTAGTAGAGGCCCAAATGCCGATTTAGCATGCACTAGGTCCCATAATGAGAGTCTGCATCATGTGTCTAAATATTCGAGAGCTCGACACCACTGGGGATAGAACCCGTGATATGAGAGAACTTACAGTGAACCCCGCTAACCAACAGTTCATGGCTTGCGACACACACACACACTATATATATATATATATATATATATNCTGCGTATGATAACTTCTTTTTTATTGATTGGGGAGTAATCCTTGGGCACCCCACATTTGATTGGAATAAAAAGGTGTGGGGCCCATCAATCAAGAGGAGGGACGGAGACCATTTGCACGAGTGCCTCTTTTTGTCATGTTCCAGGGGGCATGTATCCTCGCACGTGCGGTGGGCTCCCCTATCTCCTCTTTTCCAATATATTCCTTTGTCATTTTGCATTATGATAAGCATTAAAAAAATGAATGACGTAATAAATAAATATGAATATTTCATATATTTTTCATAAATTTAAAGCATTAAAGGATTATGTAAATAAATATGAAAATTTAGGGGTGAGATATGTAAATAGATAGAAATTATGTTGCTAAATTTGAATTTGTCAATAAATAATTGAATGTCTACATCTTGCTTTAATTTTGGCGTAAAAAAAAAAAACAAACTTATATTTAGTAGAGGCTCAAATACCGATTTAGCATGCGCTAGGTCCCATAAGAAGAGTATTCATCATGTGTCTAAATATTCGAGAACTCAGCACCACTGGGGATAGAACCAATGACATGAGAGAACTTACAGTGAACCCCGCTAACCAACAGTTCATGGCTTGCGACACACACACAAACACACACACACCCACTATATATATATATATATATATATATATATGCCCTAAAAAGTGGTCCACATTAAAAAATTAACCCTTGAGGAGAGCTGAGTCAGCTAACTTTAGTTTCCATTGATGAGGACACACTTTGCTTAACTGATTAATATAGTTCTTTTTTTTTAATCTTTTGTATTAGAATATGGTAAGCTTTAATGTATAATTCTTTTATTTTATGCGTCAAATGTTTCCTCTGAAAAAAATTTAATTGTTAAAAACAAAAAAAAAAAGTAAAGGCATCCTAAACTATGATGAGCTATCGGCAGATGGGTGATCGACTTGGGTCATGCTCTTGTAGTGCGATGTCTGGATTGTCTGTCCATCGTCCTGAGTCACTCGATTGCTGTGATATTCATGTTGACGGTTTTGGTGCATACTTATTATTCTCCGAGATTTTATGTTCCTAGAAAGCGACAGTTATGATAAGGATAGGAAAACTTTTAATAATTAGTGGCACTAAGATTAAGAAAATTAATTTGATAATTAACTTTTCTTTGAATTTCTGCCCAGCGTGTTCTATAAATAGAGTCGTATGCTTGGAATAGAATCATCCACCGCCATTATCTCAGGTGTAGCAGAGTTGCATCATGGCTAACGGCAAGAGTCGGATTATCGTGGACCCAGGACTTTAGCCAAAGCGGGCAATCGTGCCTGAATCCTGTAAAGAAGAAGAATATTAAGAGAGAGAGGTGGTCGGGATGCGAACCTGCATCGGTCGGTCAAGTCGACTCATCAGAAGGTTCCGAGGGGAAGATGTCGAAAATCCCTCGTCGGGAAATTGCGATCCCTAAGTCTTACGAGGGTATAAGTGTTGAGGGTCGACAGGCCCTACTCTTTGAAGGCGTTGGAAAGAGTGAAGAATGAGTGGTGGTCATCGTCTCTCCTCAACCGCTACCATAAGAAGGAGGAGGTATTTCAACGCCAGAGAGAAAAGAACCGTTGATGACCCTTTCCCCAGTCGATAGGCTTATGGGTACGTACAAGCTTTCATTGGTCGTTGGTGGCTTTTAACAACTTTATGACATTATATGTCATGCAGATGAGTCGATCAGGTCTGATGGCCGAGACGATGTCGGGCCTTCGAGGGATGTTTCAGGGTCTGCTTCTACCACAGTGGCCTGTCTGCAAGCCGGGTATGCGGAGATTGTGCTGGCCATTTCTTCGAAGGGGTGCCAATCGCCTGACCCTTTGCTCGTTACAAGCTCCGAACTGGAGTGTACAAAGTTGCAGCGCCCTCCTTTGGAGCCATGGAGTAGCAGGCAGAAGGGACTAGGCCCTTGGCGGTTTTGGTTGGTTCTTCGGAGGGAGCGGTTGGAGGATTAGCCATGGATCTTGTGCGTAAGTGATCGGCCTTCCTGGTGACTGCAGAATCAAAAATAGCTATCCTGCGAGCAGAGGCCGCTATTTTGCTGGATGAATTGAACGTTCTTCGTGCATTGATCGATCTGGGTATGTTTCATTGTGAAGCCAGCCGGATGGATCAGATTATAATAAATGAAGAGATGGTCCCCAAAAAGCTGAATCGCATGGTTTATGTCATGTTTGAGGCCTTGGAAGACTTGTTCCTAAAACATTTCATTTGAGGCTTGTAATAATTCTAATGGCAATAAAATGGTATTTAAATAAATTTGGAAAGATGTTTGGCGCGACACTTATCATTATTGGACTCTTTATTTTATGCCATGCCCTATAAATAGGGAAAGGGACCCTCTTTTGCGCATCACGTGCTCTATTTTTATTTCCCCGTGCCTTCGGTTTCTTTTTTTCCTTTTCATCTTTTGATTGTCTGTTGCATTCTGTGATAGATCTGAAGTATTCCCCCACCCTCTTTAGCTTCGTCAAGGGTATTGACCCTTCATCTCTTACAAAAAATGAGATTAAGGAGTTGGAGAGGAGGTATTTTCTTCATGTCACTGTCACTCTTTGTCTTTCGACTACTTTTGTGCAACGAGCTCCGGAGTGTATTCAATACATACGAGGTTATTTTAATGCAGCTGCTATCAAACTCTATGGCAGCAATAATGACTTTCGTTCTCTACTATCGTCGAGAGGAGATTTCGTGGTCGATCGACATTTTTAAGTATTTTTTTCTCGTTCAAGCTTGATAAGGAGGGCTTCACCATGTTATTGGCAGACAAGCAGCTCCATTTGCTTGGAGTAGAGAACAAAATAAAGGACTAAAAGAAGTCATGTTTGGTCAATTCTTATTCTGGTGCCTGGGGGATCTGGACCGAGCTGATAGAGTGTGTGGTGCATAAGTTGAGGCCTCTTACAGAGAGCATGAATGTCTCCAGGGAGATGTTGATTGGCCATTATTTCTTAGTCCCACAATATACTGCTGAGGTGATAGTTACCCATGTACTGACAGGTGAGATGATCTGGGAGCATTAGTGTTTCTCGGATATGGAAGAGGCGGACCGAGCAAAGGTGGCAAAGGAAAAGCTGGCCGCTAAGCACTGAAAGCATAAGCATCCCTTAGAGTCAGGTAATCTTGTAGGACACGAGAACCCATTACCTTACAGTGTGGCCTCGAGATACCTTACTTTTGTGTCTAATCATAGTATTGTTATTCAACTAAGGTGACCATCAAGGTCACCGCCATCGCTCAAAGACGTGCTTCTCATTTTTTGATGCAAGGAAGGTGATGAAGGAGCATTCATTTCCGAAGAGACTCTGGGCAGAACCGCAACGACAACACCCTTTTCTTCGGACATGGGTGCACCTTCTAGCTCGTCGCCAATTATCGTTGCTCCGCTGGATTTGTAGATCGGGGAGCCTTCCCACATAGCTTTGTCTGAGAGGGATAAGGTCAGTCAAATAGATTATTCAAACACTAAGTAAAGAATCATTCAGGACCGACACTACGATGGAGTCAATCCGAGGGAGAAGCTGTTCCTCGAGACTATCATATTAAGGTCATTCAACCATCTCCCCTAATACCATCAAGAGAATATAACATTTCTCAGCCTTCTCACTTGGATCCTCTCATCCAAAGGAAGGTCACGCTCTGCCTGATGACCTAGGTTCCTAATGTCGATAGATGCTCCTTGTTGGAGATCGAGAGTCGATGACCAAAATTTGCTTATCGATAGACAAATTTTAGCTGATCAAACCAATCTTGTTGACCTGCAGTCAATAAATCAACCAACAACTCTCACATATTTACCCAATCAGCATCACCATCCAATCCATGAGACTGGCAAGGCATGCCAAAAGTCCTACCAAATCCAGCCAACTGTGACAAAGAGCAGCAAGACTCTGGGCCCACAAGGGTAGAACAACTTGTACAGTTTTTTTATTAAAATAGAGTCATAAATATAACTTCATGTATTATATCACATTTACTTATAAATAGGCCAGAAGATCATTTCATGATTAAAATATTGCACAATTCTCTCATTCTATTGTTCATTAATGTGCCTCTTAATATCTTTCTCTTCTTCTCTACATTCTATCTTCTGGGTGTGATTTAGAGGACAAATTCGAATTCAATAAAGTAGAAATTGATTTCAAGAAGATTAACCCAAGGATTTGAGATATATCTTGGAATAAATATGGTGGAGGAATTGTTCCTTAATCTCCCAAATTTATGATTTAGAGGGTAAAATTCCAAACACCCACCGCAAAGTTAATAACATTTTTTATTTGCATTT
>JXCR01090086.1:0-11736 GCA_002079205.1 Phalaenopsis hybrid cultivar
GAGAGATCGCTAATACTCCTAAATTCATTGGGCACATTGCATCTGATTGTCCAAACATATGGGTGATATCTTTCATTGAACAGATATAGTGAAAGAGGCAGAGACGGAAGACCCAAAAGAGGTGAATGGAGATGCAGATCAGCTTGTAGCCGATGAGAGAAATATGCTAGTGATTCAAGTTGAACCCATAAGAGATAATCCAACAGAATTATCATTGGTTGTTGTAGACAGTAGTGAGTCTGAGATAATTGATGTTCATACAAAGTTTGAGGATGTGGTGCCACGAACTAACTTTTTGCTGGCGTTACGAGAAGCCGCAGCAAGATTGGTTTCGAAGAGGGTCATGAGTTTGAGGAATCGACACCAGATACATGACAATCTCAAAAAAAAAAAGAATGTCAAAATTTTCAGACATACAATCAACCTTCTAAGTTGTCAGAGCTAAGGGAGATCAAATATATCAGGGATGAAAAGGTTTTGAGCTACTTTTGAAAAACTAAATTGAATAATCTAAGTGTTAGTTTCAATTCATTTCAACGCATTCACTGACAGATGGCCAGACAAGAGTGGTGAACTGCCGCTTCTACTGCTTTCGTAGGTGTTTGTGGGAAAGAATATTCGACAATGACATATAATCCCTTTCTGAGAACAAGAAGCCTCTCCAAACTGAGAAGAATAACACGAGAGCTATCCGTGCCCGCAAGACAGCAGAAAAAAATTCTCGCAATACAGAATTTTGCCTATTGCGAAATTGGTTATATCGTGGCTGCGGACAAGACTGAGGGACAACAAAGGCGTCAATTTTCTTTTATTCAAGCATATTTATTTCCTCTATGATTTATTTCTTATTTCTTTATTTCTTAATTATCTTATTTCCAAGTAGACTTTTTTACTCGAGGGGACTTTTTATATATATTGTAAGGGTTTTGGATTTTTCAGTTTTGTTCAATTTATAAATTTGAGAGACTTTCTCTAAATTTTGTTATTCGGGGTGCTCTATCATCTTGTTTTTGCAAGTGGTGCGTCTGTAATTTCCTTGGAAACAGATGGTGGAAACTCCTTGCAACCATCGCACTCATCCCACTGTTGTTCTAGGGCATATTTTGCTTTCAACATCCTTCCCAACGCCGTCGACAACCTCTATTGCCACTTCCCAAACCCAGCTTCTAAAACACCTTTTAGGCACCTTAAATGTCATATGATATTGAAGCCCGACAAGCCCTAGATTTTTTAGGCTTTGTCTTTCTTGGCCAAATCCAAAATTCCAAAAAAAATCTACCATAAACAAATCATTCCTATAGCAATTCCTAGCCTTAGATGAAAAATTTTCAAATCCAACATTCCTATCTCCACCAAAATTTCACCCAACACCCACACCGAAACTTAAGCTCTGACCAACCATGGTTTGTAATCCTACATCCGCTGGAAACCTGATAGGAAAAAAGTGGCGCGATATCGCTAAGGAGAAACTCTCAGCAAGGTGTCCAGAAATTTACTATGAAGGATATGTAACGAGAAATTTTCTAACTAGAACAGAAATTTGTCTCTTTTGAGATAAGAAAATCAGGTGAGGTCACCCATATAACTACAGCTGTGACTAATCAGATCGAAAGTAAAAGGTGAATCCGTTCCACCAGGCAATTTCTAGTGACCAAGAACCACTGCACCGACGATTCAGCATGAAATAGCAAAAAAGTCGAGATCTTAGAGTAAGGGTAAATTTATCATATTTTGATGGTCGTATGGATCTAGATGAATTTATCATAGTGGCTTCAAACAGTTGAGCAAATTATTTAGTACAAGGATGTTCCTCAAGACGAGAATTAAATTGACAATCATCAAGCTTAGAAAAAAATTCATAGTGATGGGAGATGTGAAAAAAAGAGTAAGATCACCACGTGATTCATAATGAGAAGAGAGATGTAACGTAAACTTCACATTACTGACATGGCATTTTCATTAAGCTCCACAACCTACGCTAGAGAGATTTCTGTAGAGGAGTACGCAGCTGATTTTGATCAACTCATTCTGAAATTTGAGTTAAAGGACCAAAAAAGCACAGCAGTAAGATATCTTAGAGGACTGATATCATCTATTAATAGTGTGGTTCGGCTGCAGCCTTAATAGTCTCTATTTGATGTACAGACCCTAGCATTAATGGTGGAGAAACAACAATGTTACCAGATGACCGCCACACCTTATAGGTAAAGTTCAATCACAGAAACAAACAATAAAAGTACACCCCGTGTCAGAGGAGAAATCGGTAGATAGTGGGGAAAAGGTGGAGATCGCTAATAATCCTAAATTCATGTCAACAAGGAAATGCTTCAAGTGTCACCTCTTTAGGCACATTGAGCCTGATTATCCAAACAGTATGGTGATATCTTTCACTGAACAAGTTCTAGTAAAAGAGGCAGAGGGAGAAGACTCAGAAGAAAAGAATGGACATGAATATCAGCTTGTAGCCAAAAGCGGGCAGATGCTGGTGATTCAAGTTAAACCCATAAGAGATATCATTGGTTGTCGTACATAATAGGACTAAGAATAATGGATGTTCATACAGAGTTTGAGAATGTGGCGTCCCGAACTATCTTTTTGTAGGCGTTAAGAGAAGCATCAGCAGTACTGGTCTTGGTTGTCCAAGTGGGCCATGAGTTCAAGGGATTGACACCAAACATATGGCAACCTTGAATAAAATAATTCTGAATTTTCAAACATACAGTAAGCCTCCTAAGTTGCCACTGTTGAGAGAGGTCTAATATGTCAGAGATAAAAAGATTTTGAGCTATTTCTGGAAAGTTGTATTGAGTAGTCTAGTTGTTAGATTTCAGTTCATTTGAGTTAAAGGACGCACCCACATAAAAATGGCAAGACATGAGAGATGAACTGCCGCTTTGGCAACCTTCGTGGGTTTTCAGTGAGAAAGAACATTTGATAGGAGGATCCAGACAATTTAAAATGATTTTTATTCTAGCAGAGGAGAATGATTTGCGAATTGTTCGTACTCGCAAACCGCGGAACGAAATTTTGGCAATATATGATTCAGCGTATCATGAAATCGGTTATTCCATGATTGTGGACTGGATGTAGGGGCAAAATAGGCACAGATTTTCTTTTCTTTCAAGCATATTTCTTTCCTTTTCAGTTTATTTACAATTCCATTATTTCATATTCCTTTATTTTCTATTTTTTTCTTATTTCTAAGAAAGGTTTTTACTTATGGGAAATTTTATATATGATATATAAAGGTTTCAGATTTTCAGCTTTGTTAAATTTATGAATTTGAGAGACATTTCTCTGAATTTTGCTCATTAGAGTGTTGTATCATCTTTCTTTTGCAAGTAGAGTGTATGTATCTTGCTCAAAAATAGATGGACTCCTCGCCGCCCGAATGTCAACATTTCGTCATTTGCCCGTTGTTTTCAGTCTGGACAGCCATCGTACTCCGCTAACCTGCTGTTCTACAGCCAATTTTGCTTCCTATATCCTTCCCAATGTTGCCAACAACCCCTACTACAAATTCCTTACCATTCCACAGCCACCTCTCCGCAAACCCATCTTCTAAAACACCTTCTAGGTGCTCTAGAACAATATCAAAGAGTGAGATGATAAAAAGGGGTTAAATCATGAGTAATTTCATTAGTGAATGAGAAGATGGGAGAAGAATGTTACCAAGACGTTGGGGTAGTTGGAGCAAATCAAGCAAATATTATCTCATCAAATTAGGTCATATTTACAATAGAAATAAGACCTTTTTGGATAAGAAACATAAATAAAAAAGAAAATTATCTCCAAATAGATAGGATGAAACTAATTTAAAATAAAATCAAATATTCCCAAGGAATAAATCCACTAATAAAATATAAAAATACTAGTTCATTCACCATCAACATTGAGTGTATGTCAAGATCATATGGTCATCATCCTTAAGTACAAGAAATTAATAAGAATAAAATTTTGTAACAAAAGGATAACTACCTGAGCAACAAGACGTGCCAATAAAACTAACCATCGTTGATCATTTGCATCAGCGCATACTTTTTTAGAATTTTTTAAAATCTTTACAATTGCTAATTTGCATAATTCTTTTTTCTGCTCAATTGTTAACTCCACATGAACTGGATGCATGAGTATATCATGAGAAGCATCTTCAGCTGTCAGTGCTGTCGCAACAGGTGAAAAATACTGATCAAATTCCAACAGATTAGCATCAACGCTTTGACTTTCACTAGCATCTGAAGGCATAGAATCTGCCAGCTCTTGCTCAACATGTACAGAGGAAATTGTTGACTTTTCAGGAATTTGAACCTCAGTTGATGGATCTATTTCCATGAAAGCACCCTTAACTTCTAAAATTTCATTGGAAGCTAACTGATTTACACTAGAATCAACTGCCCTATCCGAGAGCTCTCCCTCACCCTTTGATAAAAAAAAAGCTGGAGGACATTCAACCCTGTCTTCCAACGAAGAAGTCAAATTACTCACAGATTGATGAAGCTCGTTTTTTGAGGCACTATCATTCTCTGAGTTCATTGGCAAGGATTGTACAGTTGGTGCTGCAACAAGACGTGGATCAAGACGACGAGGATCCTAAAACTGACATGCTTTAGTAACAATTGAGAGAATATTAACATTAAAACATTAAAACCTAAGAAATAAAATAATATAAATCCAAAAAATAAAGGAAAATTTACATGCGTGGCACAACATTTTTATGTTTTTACATATCTCACACATAAAACTTTCATATTTACATACATAGCACGAAGGTGCTTTAAACCTATGCATGAAAAGGTGAATTTCACTTTTAAAAAGTAATGAGATTACCATTTGTTATGTGATACTAAAGATTTGTAAATATGAAAGTTCAGGTGTGAGCTATGTAAATACATAAGAATTGTGTGCAATGTATTTAAATGCCCCAAAAATGAATAGGAGAAGATAGAAAAGCTCACCCTTCTAGGATCACGCTTAAAGTCCGTGAGAATGTTAGATAGGGCAGGCACATCCAAAATTGGCATAGAGATTTCACTAGAAACTGATTTAGTTGATTCATTTTGGGACAAAAAAGAAGGAGATTGACCATGTATTGCACCAGAGGACGACCCTACATGAGACAAAGAACCTCTTGGAGACAACTGAGCATTCAAATGTGAGTTTCCATTGATTCCAGATGAGGAAAGTGAATTCTTTGGCAAATGCTTCATTGTTTCTAGGACTATATCAGCTAAGAGATCTGCATGAATATTTGAAATGAGGATTTCAAGTGACTCGGAACCTCTTTCCCCTTCTGCCAAAAGAGCTCCAATCATGGCGATCATCTTTTCAACAGGAGATAAATCATCTTTCAAAGGAAAATCGTTTGAAGAATCTAGAGTATCTACAGCATCAGATGATTTATCAACAGATTGAACGGAGAAGAAAGTTGAACTAAATCTCATCTTTTTTTGTGGAATCTCCTCAGAAATAGAAGTGATATCATCAAACATTGTCCCAGGCCTCATCTTAGCTGAATCCCTAGATGCTGATATATGTCCGGATAGTTCATCATCCTATTAGAATCAATAAACACAAGTTCAAACTAAGAGGTCAGTCTCAGATGACAAAAAAATACAAGTAGAATAAAAATTCTAAGCACATTTTACCCTGTTAACTTGAATATCTCGGGACATTCGCTCCATTCTTGACATTTTTTCGACTTGACGAATAGCTTGCTCTACTGTTTCCCCGGGACTCATGGAACGTAACCACCTCACAAGCTTTTCCCTGGACTGCAGAAAAATGTTCAATTTAGTTACCAAAATTTTCACTAATCAAATGTGCTGTAAGACTTGAACACCTAAAAAAGTAAAAAATTAACAAAATTACCACCAGAGGGGAACACTGACCCAGCATATTTAACCTTAAGCGAGCAATTAAAGGAAAGGGCAGCTGCATACATGCCATGAAATTCTTATATATTTACATATCTAACACCTAAACATTCATATTTACATGCATACCACTCAAATTTTTAACATTACATCGAAATATCACTGTCACTATCTTTTTAAATGTGAAATACAGCTTTTCATGCATAGGTTATGACACCAAAGTGCAAACTTATAGCGTTAGGTGTGTAAATACATAGAATTGTGTGTCATGTAAGTAAAATTCCCTTGGAGAAAATCCAATAAGGTGTCAGTCATTTCCCAGGGAATCAATCAAGGAACTCAAACTAATGGAACCTCTAATAGGGATTATTTAAATTGCATTGAAGTGGTAAACCAAGTTGCGGCATACATTTTATGCAATAATATAGAAACAAGAATCAAGGTCAAATAATGATCAGCAGAACTTGAGAAAAGGTTAGTAAAAAGGCCTTGTCTTCTGAAAAAACTAAAAATACATATAAAAAAAAACTATAAAAGTGCATTAGGAATGGAATTGTTCAGACTAATCAAATTGCTTCAAGTACACATAATACTCCAGAAGAACATGATATAAACAAAGTTGAACCGCAAATTCAAAAAAATAAGATTTAGGATTTTTTTAAACCTAAAAATGGATTTTTTTTTTTTAAAATGACCATTTAGGATGCACGGGCACCCCTACAATAAGAGTCACATGTGGAACAAGGGCAAGGAAGGCACGAGCATGTACCTTGCATGCCGATAAATGTCCAAATTTTAAAAATAAAGACAATTTTTGAGATATGTACATTCACAAAATGAATAAAATGGGATCCAGATGATAACTCTAGCCATTTTAATTTTTAAGAAAATTATAAGCATCTGCTATCTTTCTTAAAATCAGGGGCATTTTTTCTATATTTTGGTAAGTGTTGCATTTTATGCCAAATTGGTTTTTTTTTTCTTGTATGAGAGGATTAGTTTATGATTTATGATTTCTAGCATTATAAAAAATATAATTTTACTTGTATCATTATTCATAATCAATTTGGTAATCTACTAAAATATATATATATATATATACAGAGAGAGAGAGAGAGAGAGAGAGAGTTCAAACAATGTTCAATGTACTATTTTTCAAGAGTTGACATATCATCATATTTATTCCTGAATTGATAGCCTTAGCTCAAATGCTGATCACTATTTTATTAAGATTAGTAAGTGATAATACTGTTTGTGAGGAACACTTACAAATTTGCACCTTTATTTAGCGAATAGTTAATTTATTTCAGATTTCATGTTATAATAATGTCATATTACTAGCCAGCAAAGATTCAATCTTAGAAGCCTGATAGATGCATATTCGTTTCCTATAAATTATTTTATAGAACACATAGATCACGAAATGCATATTTGTTGACGAAGTTATTTGTGTAGGGTCCTTTATACATTACTTGATGGAGGGAAAATTTGTAAATGAGAACTTTATAATTTCAATAGGTGCTGGCCTATTTAAACCCCGTTGGTCTTGGTTAGTGAGCAGTATTTGCTGAGCTTATTTTAAGAACTTCTGCGTTAAAGGAAGGAATTTGTTGTTTTAGGAATCGCAGCAGAAGGCTTTTTGTTCTGCAGAATTCTTGAACTACTAAACATTCCCACAACATTCTGATGGATTTACAGCATTTCTGGCATATACTATAGCAGCCATTGGAATATAAAGATGGGAAAAAAGCAGGAAGATTACAACAAGGTTCAAGTTTGGCAAGTCTAGACCAAACTACTAAACTAATATTTTTGAGTCCAGAAGACCTTCTTAGCACTTTCCCCCTTGTTCAATTGTTAATTAACTTCTTCCTCCTTGGTTTTCTTGAATTTATTAATTGGGTCAATTTTCCAGCAACTGAGATTGAAGGAAGGAATTTACAATGAATTGGGAAGCTCGTCACAAGGAGAAAACAGATTTGGATGTATTACAACAACGAGCAATAGGCATTGGGAATTTCACACTGACGTTGTTCTTGGTTTATTTGCAAGCTTGACTATCAATACATATTTGCCTTGGATGTTTACGAAAACGAGTACCTCACAAGAGACGAGCATTTTCTCAAATCGCCTTTAGAAAGGAGCACTCGATTGCAGCAGTAATTTTGGTGGTTTTCCCTAGCCAAATTATTGGCAGATTCTTAAATTCTTGGCGCTATGGAAAGTTGAATAGGAAAGAAAGTTGATCCAGCAAGTTCAGAAATCAAAATTTCAGATCCTATCCGAGGTTCTTGTTTTCTTCATTTTCATTAAGTGAGCTTTTATGGTATCCCAAATCCCAAAAGAAGTTTATAAGTATGTTTAAATGCTTTTTCTTTACTACTCAATGCATATTGAATATACAGGATAATAGATCAAAGTATGTTGAATGAATTCAAGTGATAAAAAACAAAGAACTCAAGATCAATTAAGTTGCTTGAAAATTTGAGATGAATAGGTTAAATCATGATACATACGAACAAATTAATATATTATAAGTAGAATGTAAGTACTAAGAGAGAGAAAATGGAACTTAGGATGGTCTGGTCTGGGCATAAACAAAGTAGGGGCACAGAATGACGATAGATTATAGTTTGAAAGAAATACGGAAGAAAAAGAGGAGAAAGTTGGATAAATTATGCAAAGAGATTTGTATGAGAATTGTCCACCAGGCAACACTTCAACAGCATAAAAGGCATAAAAATGACACAAAATAGTTGGATACGGCGAGTGATGAAAATTAAAAGGGACACTTACATACATACCACCCAATTCATATGTATTTACATATCAAACACCTAAACTTTACTTTTTAACGTTATAACACCCAAATCTTTCATATCACATTAAAAATACCACATTTCAACTTTTAAAGTGAAATACACCTTTTCATGAATGCATAGGCAAGTTGGCAAGTAAATATAAATTGAAGCGTGGGAGTTAGATATGTAAAAAAATAGGATTTGTGTCATGTACGTAAATTTTCCACATCAAAATGACAATCTACAACACACAGAGATAGATATAACAGAAGAGAGAAAAGGGAGAGGACTATTTCCAATACTAAAAAATAAAATAAAAAAATGTAAGAAAATTACTGTTTTGATGAGGACATAACCAAGTAAAATAAAACTATAAACACAGAATACTAAACAGAAAATTAACTTGATTCGGCGCCCCAATTCTACCATCAAAGCAATTAATACAAAGGTAACATGAAGAAGAAAAGAAAAATACATAAATTGGGTGATGAATTTCCAAATATAAAGGCCTAAACTGCATTCCAGAAGAGTCCAACTTGCTTGGTTTATCTCATCTACGGACAACAAACCAATTTATAAATAAAGAATGGCATAACATGTAAAAGCCAATTCATTCAGATGGTTCTGAAGTGTAAAGACATGCATGGCCTAGTTAACATCATCAAATAGTCAGTTAAAACTGTTTAAGGTATAGACAGAAAACATAGAAGTAGAGTTATAGTTTTCAAGAGATGCATCAGCTATATTCATTAACTGGTTATGAGATATAGTATCTTTCGATATTCCAAGAAAAAATTTGACCCAAATGCATCGTGGGAAGAAATGCTTCTCAAATTTATTGATCATAATCTATGATGCACGGATACAGACACTGTATAAGGACAAGTGACAACCTAGACATATGATATTTCTATTATTCAAAATAGATAATATGGATACCATCGAACACGGTATTATAATACAGAGGGGCATTTACAAACATACCAACCAATTCTTATGTATTTACATATCTAACACCAAACTTTACTTTTCCATTTATACCACTCAAATCTTTCATATCACATCAAAAATAGCACTATTTTAACTTTTCAAAAGTGAAATACAAATTTCCGTGCATAGGTAATGTTATAAATATGTAAAAATTGAAGTGTAGGTGTTGGATATGTAAATACATAAGAATTGAGTTGTATGTATGTACATCTTCCTAATATAAAATATAGAAAATAGATAAAAATTAAATAACATTAAGACCAAAAAAGAAGATATAATAAAAAAATTTAATAGCATTGACTTTCAAAAGCTAGGAGATCCATAAATATTGTCTATTTTATGATATAGAAAAAGCAAGCACTAACTGTCTTATTTTACATCAAGATAAGTTTAACTTGTAAAAAAAATTGAATAACTTCATTAAAAATTTATTCTTAAAATATATATGTTTAAAAATATTTTTAAAAACTTCTAATTTATTAATTTAAAGCACGTGTTAGACATGTGTGCTCCTTCTTTTAAATATTATTTAAATCGAACAATTCTACGTCGAGTCAAACATGTGCCAAAGTTGTGCTTGTTTGATACATGTTTGACACTGCACTGCTCCTTAATTAGGAGTGTCTACATCGATGATAATGATATAACAATAACTAGGATTCTAGACTGACAATTTGCAATACATAAGCTTTCTGAAGTCTTCAGATAAACCTCTCTAGGGGGCTCGTTAAAAGTCAGAAGTCAAAATATTCAGACATAAACCCCATAAAGCTTAATAAGAAGCAACAGATATAAACCAGAGAACATTTGTAGCACCAGGACAGTCTACCTCAATGGCTGATGGATGATTACACTTCAGGAATCCTAAAAATGTAGTCCGCAGCGAATATCTAACACTTGCGACGTGGCAAGCCCGTAAATTACGATCATTTGGAGTAAAAGCAAACAAGGCTGTCAAAATGGAATCATAGTGAAGGGGCCTTTTCCTTGCAATCGCCGCAAGACTGAAAACCAAAAGCAGTGCTGTGTCAGTGATTCCTTATTTATCAGACTTTGTTATTGGTAGGTAAGGTTAGGAACTTCATTTTACAATCATGGACTTCATAGGAAAACACAACATTTTTATTAGTGATTTCATATGTTTAATAGTTATATTATTAGTTAGGCTGTGATTAATGCAAACAACAAATTAATATTTTGGGTAATTTACATTCAATGTAGCTATATGATGAATAGCACACAAAATTACAATTTGAAGTATAAGATTCAGTATGAGGACTAGAGTAGTAGGCAACCGATAAATACTCGCATTGAAATGCACACAAAATTACAATTTGCTAAAACTTAAATATTACTTCAACAATTCAAATAAATTATCCACATAAATGCTTCTTCTGACATTCATTAAGGTTTTGTTGTAAAGTTGTGATGTATTGTGTTGGATTGCACAAAAAAAAGTCATTGATGCTCACAAAGATTGACAAGCTATTTGACATGAGTGTTCTCCCTGGCTGTGAAGTTTTTGGAGGGTATGCATGAGTAGGAATTATGTTAAATAAAACTTGATTTATGGTAATTTTTTTAAAAGCGACTCAGAATAAATGCATTACCACAAGAAGCGTAAGAGTATCATTCCAGACCTTTACATCCCAAGAAGCCAAAACACCAACACATATAATAAAGAACTTTATATATGACAGCATTAGTGTTCTTGCTTATTTTATTCATCTAGCCTTTAACGTTAGGTATCAAAAAGGTAATTCCATTAACTTCACTTGTAGAGTTAATCTATTACACTTGTATAATATTGTCGGTCAACTTTTCGATATAGATAGATTTAAAAATATGGATTTGAAAATAAATTTTAGAAATTTAATTTAATATAATAAATATATAGTTTGAGTTTTAAAAGTAATATGTTTTAATTTTTGAAAAATGAGACCAAATGGATTCTCTTCGTCCAATAGTTTACATAATCGTGCCTGATACCGCGAATACTACATCTTCCCAAGAGATAAGTGTAGACCTCAGTGATAGACCCAATCCTGCAAACTAAGAGATTTGTGACATCC
>JXCR01090091.1:8262-24035 GCA_002079205.1 Phalaenopsis hybrid cultivar
ATATATATATATATATATATATATATATATATATATATATATATATATGGCATTATATGGAAAGATGATAAATTCATCTAATGGGAATTGGCTATCGATTCATGTAATTCTTGGCAAGATAACAGGATTGAAGTGGATAATGTAAATAAATAATTTAATGTTATAATTTAAATAATTTTAAAGTACATCATTATTATTTTAGAGATTGAATAAAACCTTACTAAAGGTCTTTATATATTCCATTCTATATAGTTGTTTTTATTAGAAATACCTTATATGATTTATCCTAAGAAGATGACATTTTGAAGTTTTCATTTCTAATGATGTGTCATGATTGTGTTATCTTCTTTGGTTAACCTTATGTAAAATGATTCATTCTTAAGGATTTATTTATTTCATTTGAATGTCATTATTGCAATTATTTTGAGATATTGGAAAATAAATTTATTAATGGACTTGTTTATTAAACTTTTTTTTTTATATTTTTCTAAGAAATATTTAATCAATCATATTTTTTGTTAGTAACTCTTCTTGGTATGATATAATTCAGCCTTGAATTTCTTCTTCAAAATGTGTTATTACCTTTATAATTCTCATCTCTTCTCTTTTCAATATTGATACCATTATAAACTCAATTTTTTTCAACAAATATATTATAAAACAAATTAAATGAGTTGTAAATGATTTTTTTTGTTTTTTTGTTTAGATTTGTTACAATTTTCTTCTAAATAAATAAGTTTTTAAGGTATTCCATTATCTATATTTTGGGCTCATTTTTTATAAGATTGACAAACCTTCACAAGTTTATAGAATCCAATGTAAGTATGGGATCCCTTTAGTAGATTTCTCTAGATGTTTCCCTTAGTGACTAATATATGACTAGCTCAAACCAATAATAAAACTAATACTCCAATTCATTGTTTAAAATAAACTAAGATTGATCACTGACTCATTAAATAAAGTTGGTCAGGCCACATTAAAAATATAAAAAACTATGAAAGAAAAAAAAGCTAAATTCTCATAATAGAATCTAAGGCATTTTTACTCTTTATTTGTGTTGCGGGGAAAAGGAAAGTTGTCCTCGTTTTGCATAGCAAGTGAGCAGTGTGATCTTCTTTCGTGTTGCGGTCAAGAGGAAAGTCATTCATGTTCTGCATAGCAAGCGAGCAACAAGACTTTCTTTCACGTTGTGGCCAAGAAAAAAATTATCCCTTTCTTGCATAGCAGGCAAGCAACGAGACCTTTCACATTTAGGCGAAAAAGAAAGTTGTCTTTGTCTTTCGTAGCAGGCGAGCAATGGGATTTCATTTCACATTGTGGTAGGAAAAAATTGTCCCCGACTCTACCTAGTAGGTGACTCGAAATCTTTTTTACTTTTTGCTACTATGCATTTCGGTGGAGTTGAAGAAATGTTATAGTTTTGCCACAGTGCTTTAAGCGGGAGATTTTTTTATGCTTTTGTCGGGGTGGTATCTCCCCTAACCTTTGTACCATTTCTTGTTGGTCTTCATAGCATTTTTAGTCATCTGATATGACATTTGTAGATGATGATGATAATGTTTTTTTTATACATATTTGGCATTGCTTTTGAGGTTGTTGTGGCTTCTCAATCATATAAAATTCTACAATCAAATTTAGAAACACACTTTATAAAATGGAGAATTATGTACCTTTTGATACTCATGCTTTCCGAGGTTGTACTCTCTTTGGCTTATGCCTTATAGGTGTATAAAATGAACTGGTACATTCTGAGGCTCATAGCCTTTTGAGGCCTTTTATGTCCTGAACATTTTGAAGCTTGTAGCCTTCTTAGGTCTTTGATGTGTCGGTGTCTTCTGAGGCTTCTAGCCATTTAAGTTCTTTAATTTACCTATGCTTTTTGAGACTTGTAGCCTTCTGAGGTCTTTAAGTGGAGACCCTATCAACCACTTGCTGTCATGGAGTATTTCTAGTAAGTACCTTGGGAACTACTAGTTTCCCATCAAGACTTGCCTCTTGGGCTCGTCTTCTAAGGGAATGATAACTTCTCATTGAGTTTTGCCTCTTATACTTGACTTTTAGGAGTACCGCATCTTCCCATCGAGTCTTACCTCTTAGGATCGACTTCAAGGGGCATGGTAGCTTCTCTTTTAGTGTTGTCATATGGGCATGACTTTCAGGAGTACCGAGTCTTCTCGTCGAGTTTTGCCTCTTGGGCTCGACTTCTAGGGGCATGGTAGCTTCTCATCGAGTCTTATCTCTTAGGCTTGAATTTCAAGAGTACCGTGACTTCCTGTCGAGTCCTGTCTCTTAGGCTGAACTTTCAGGGGCATGATAGCTTCTCATCTAGTTTTGCCTCCTGGGCTTGATTTCTATGGGCATGGATGAGGACCTTGTCCATCACTTGCCATCAAGGGGAATTTCTACATAAAATCCTTTTAAGAGAAAATAAGAAAATTTTAATGAGAAGACATTTTGAAGCAACATGAAAATTTTATTAAAATAAAATTAGGGGTTTATATGCATTATTTTACTTAAATAAGATAATTTTGAGTTGTACTCCACATTTGATAACTCCGACGAATATCTTTTGGTTCCCCTCACTTTGTTCTTATCTGTAACGACCCAGGTGACTTTGGCATATCATACATTCAATTTTTTTCCTTTAATTGAAAACATCTTTCATTTAAATGTCCTTTATACAGTAGAAATACTAATATTGAGACTTATCTTTATAATCTAGATTTCTTAACTTTTGTGGTTACTTGACGATCTCTTCATCCTTGAAGGTCATTAGAATGTTAACACATGACGTGTTGAGTGACGTGTATTCTTTTTTTGATTGTAACTCACAATTTCCCCGTGGTTTGAACTTTTTTGCTGTGAGATTTGTCCCCAACTTTATTTTTGTGCTTGTCGCTCAATTGCTTCAATTATTCATTGTGTGCAAGGATGGCCTCGTTTGTAGAGATTTGAGCTTTGACGCGATGAATGAGATCAGTGTAAGAGTGCATCGTCTCCCGCATCAGTGAGGATTAGAAAAGTCCTAGGCGGATCATTCCAAGAAAGCCTCCACTCAGTAACTCCAAATCTACTTCAGGAATTTAGCTGGCCTCAGCGGAGAACCTACTGAAGTATTATTTGAGGGATTCCTCCTCATTCTAGCGAACTCCCGATAAGTGAGATGAATCTTTAATGATCCTTTTTATGTGTTATGAACTCTCTACGAATAATCTAACAAGCTCATTGAAGCTGTTGATGGTGCATACAGAGATAAAGTAGAACCATGTGCAAGCTTGACTGTTGAGGGTCATCTCGAACACTTGATAGAGAAGCGCATCAAAAGCACGGTGAATGTGGATGATGGTTCGATAATGGTCGACGTGCTCATATGGGTCACTTAACCCTTCATAGGCATAAATGTTTGAGAGTTTGAAACCTGTTGGGATAGGATGTCAGAGAACTGCATCAGCCAAAGGAGAGGATTCTTGGAAGTTGTGGCAAAAAAGAAAGCAATCCCTTTTATCCAAATGGAACTCTTCCCGAACGAGACGTTGTAGCTCATCTCGAATGATATCAGAATAACCCGCAGTATGGCGGGGTAGTTCTAGGTGAGTTGCATGAGACAAATAAGTGAAGCTTATAATGTTGAGAAGATTGGTGTCTCCTCTCAGTAGAGGAATTGTTTCATCATTAGAAGAGATCCCAGTGAGTGGGGGTATTTCTTGTTGATTGTTGAACTAATGGTAAGTAAGTTCCATTGGGTTGTGGTTATCGCTCCCCGCGTAGGAGATGAAGGATCTCATGTTGAGACTACTCCATCTTATGTATTCATTCTTCTAGAGAATGACTAAAGACACCTCCTTCAGCAAGATAATGCCTTCTGGTGTAGGAGGATGTAGAGGCTTGATGACCTATGCTCTATGAATGCCTTCTAGATTGATGGGTGTTAGAGCAAGATGTTATGTTGTTGTGAGTGTTGTGTTTGGTGTCCATGAAACAATCCTCACAAGTATTTTTGTGATGGGAATGCCTTAGCACACACAAACAACACCAAACTGATCCATGTTAGAAAATTCACAATGGTAGAGTAATGAATTATTGTCTTAGCATTGAACGAGAATTTAGCACGCACTCAGATAAAATAAAACAACCAATAGTGAACCATAAGTTCTTACGTGGAAAACCCATAAACGGAAAAAACTACGAGGCCTAGCATAATTGTAAAAACCACTATAAGTTGATGATCACAATAACCTCTTGTCCCACAAACGAAAAGGGTTACATAGTCTCCCAAATTATAATGTTGACATGCGAATGAACTTGTTGTAAGAAGTGGGCGGCAGTCGATGACGATCGGTGGAGGACGATAGGTGGTGGTCAACGGCGATCGATAGTTGTCAACAACGGTCGGCGACGATTGATGGTGGCCAGACTACTGTTGGACTTTAGCTGATTCTCAAAGCTTTAAGTTCTTCTTAAGGCTTCCAATTCTCCTTCTCCTCCTCATGAGAGGAGTGGGGCTCTATTTATAGTATTTTGGGTGCAATTAATGCAGGAATATTAACCACTTTGATCAGACGGCCCAGAGAGCTTCCTTTGATCAAATTGCGTTTGGTGGACACTTGAGTTCGTTAATGATGTCGGAATTAATCAATCTTGGGCTCAGAGGATTGATCTTGTTGAGATGCTTGATTCTACTTTAAGCTTTATAAATTCGACATTCATTTGACGTACTGAATATGTCTGGAAAACCTCTAAGGGTTGCTTAATGACTTGATCTAAGCTTGATTTGACTCGGATTTAATTAATTTTGTTTCATTGGGCCCGTCTCATCGAGTCGATCAGTTTAACTACAAGTTGTTGAAATCAGAGCTCTAGATGACTCTTATTTGAAGTTTGAATATTTCTTGCTCAAAAGATTGCCTCGAGATTCATGCTGGATGATGAAATTTTTTTTTGGTGGCATATCAACTATCATATAAAAATATTACCATTACTAATCTTTTTAAAGTGAACACACCTTTTCATATATAGATTTATAACACCATAGTCCTATAAATGTAAATATAAAAATTAAGGTTATAGGCATGTAAATACATAAGAATGGCATGGTAAGTATGCAAAAATTTCTCAAAAAACTAATGCATTTCAATCTATGGTGGGCACAATTTGCTTGGACGTACACAAGATTTCTGCTACAATTTTCTGAGCACTAATGGAACAGATAATGCCTCCAAAGCACGAAAAATTATTGCGTGCGAATACTGCACGTAAAATTTGTGTGCGGTGTCCGATCTGGACCGTCAAAAATTTAGCGTGGGCCCCACCCTAACAATAAAAAAAATTAAAAAGAAATATTTCAGTGGTCAAGATCAGACAACACAAATTTACGTGCGGCATCCGTACGCAATAAGCGCTCCCGAAGCAGACAGCACAATTAAAATTTTTAAATAAATAAATAATATCATAGCAAACTCCAAATAATGTGAAATAATTTAATAATATCTTATTGTCGGGTATCTCGTCAGTATATAAAAATCGGATCAGCTTTGTTTGCTTCCTTTGTCTTTCCGACTTACTATAAATAGATCGGATTAATCTATTGAGGCTTGTTTGGATAACAAAGCAAGTTAAAAAGCTGAAAATGGATGTGCGCATGCGTGTTAGCATTAATGTTAGGGAGAAATTATTAGGTCAGGTCTCCGGATCATCTAGAGTACAATAAAGAGGCAGCACGTGTAAAGTGGACCCATCACAATACACTATGATTGATCAACTTTACACGTGTAACTCCCCTATAAGACTCCAAATGCATCCAAAGTCCTCACCTAATATTTTCTCTACTGCTAGGTATTAGCAGTTCATGCGAAAAAAAATTACATATAGAGTTCGGACGCAGCTTTGTGTTCAGACTCCACTAACACAACCGAAAATGTATTTAAGTGAGTCCTTCCTTAAAAATAAAAATTATAAATTTGAGTCGAAATGCAAGCGATTATTTAAATTTTGTACACTTAACACAATTAAAGGTTAAGTTCTTTAATCACTTTTAATCCTATAAATACATTCTATTAGAAACTAATTATGCAGCTAAATATTCTAATCATATTTTATTATTATGTGAATTGACAAGAATGTTTTATATAGTCGCAGCTTATTTATATTATTGGATTCAAATTGGTTCATAAATCCACCCTACCAAAGAAAGAGCTAAAACAAAAAGGGATTTCAACTAGGAAAGCAAGAAAAAATAAATAGGAATGAAAGAGTGCAAAATAACTAAGTGAGTAATCATGATGGAGAAAATAAGGTGAAAGGAGTGCTTGTTGATTTGTCTCTTTAAGTCTTTCATGTCTCTCCTTCAAGTTATATTCTTCTTATAGGTTTCAATTAGTGAGTAATCATGATGGAGCTATCAATTAATTCTAGAGAGTGTAGCTATAAGAAATTAAAATAAACAGTTAAACATTCAAAGGGGATTTTGATTGCATCTCATGAGCTAACTACTCTTAATATTCCAACCATTGATTTGTTGACTCTAGTGGAAGCTTTGTATTCATTTGCTTGGGTTCCCATCCAAGGGTTCTTTGTATTGAATCTAATTCAGGCCAACACTAGATGATCTCGCGATTTGTCTTTGCTTTTACAAAAAGGATTTGAGCATGAAGTTATGAGACACCTATCAGCATTTATGAGTATTCATAAAATTTCAAATGAATTCAAAACTAATTTTGAATTAACTTAACATTCAGCAAGCTCATGGGTGATGACCACATGGAACATGGGCATTCTGGAACAAATTATGCACGTGAATTGAATATGATTGAAGCGCTAATTTTTTATGAGGGTAGGACTGATTTTGTTGGGGGAAGGTCGAAAAACATGTTTATTTGGAGATTTTTCTCTTTGGAACAAGTGTGTGTCGACAACAACAAACTCTGTCCGACTCAATTCATTGGATCTGAAACAACCACCTAAATGCTTAACCCTGCCTACACTATGTGGATACTTGTAGATCAGAACCTCACAGCTGCTCTTTACTCAATTATTTCACCAGCCATACTTCCATGCATACTTCATCTACCCACTATGGAAAATGTATGACAAACAATATTAAGGCACCTTTAACCAACCAATAGATCTCATTTAATCGAGCTTAAAAAAGAGCTACACATCATGAAAATGAACAATCTCTCCTTGCAACAGTATTATCCAAAATCAAAATGGCGGTTGACAACATGACCTCCACAATAGGCCATTTAGATAATGAGGATGTGATTCTATATACACTTAATAGTTAAACATCACAATATCAATCATTTAGAACAACCATATTGACTCAACTGCAACCAATGGATCTTAATACATCCTACTCCATATTGTGTAGTGAATAGACTTAATGGTTGACAACATGACCTCCACAATAGGCCATTTAGATCATGAGGATGTGATTCTATATACACTTAACGGTTTACTGGCACAATATCAATCATTTAAACCAGTCATACTGACTCAACTGCAACCAATGGACCTTGATACATTCTACTCTATATTGTGTAGTGAATAGATCAATCAACTGAATGACACACTTAAAGCAGAACCAACAACCAATCCACTACTTGCTCTTGCGGTTACACATGAACACAACTGGAATGCTATTTGTGGTCGAGGTAGAAGTCAAAACTCCAACTAGCGAATGAAGGGTGGACTATCCCAACCAAAATCCTACATTATATGTCAAATTTGTCATATACTTGGTCACTCTGTAGCCACCTATTGGCAGTGTCCAAACCTTGAGTATGTACCATCCAACCATGCTCTCTAAGCTTCTACTATACCATGGGTTCTTGATACTGGAGCGACAATCAACTTGGCATCCGATTTGAGCCATTTACAAACAACTACGCCGACCATCAAAGCTGAACAAATAGTCTTTGGGAATGGTCAATTCATACCAGTTCAACATCACGATGATGGTATCCTTTCGACACTTGAGTGTAAGCTTAAACTCTCCAATATTTGACATTTTCCCTCCCTTACTCATAATTTTCTCTCCATACAAAGATTAACTACTAATAATAATCTCTCCATTTTCTTTAATTCAATTGACTTTTATATTTTTGATCCCCAGACAAATCTGTAAAACTTCGAGGCAACAGTTCAAAAGGGTTGTACCCAATCCTAAATATGGCTTCCACTTCTGACTTGGAACTATCTCACAAAGCCTTTGCTATAACCATCAACGATCCTCTCATCTGCCTTAGGCGTTTGGGCCATCCTCATGTGAACTTTCTTCATTTTACCTCCAAGAAGTATTCATCTTTGCAATTTTAACAACTCCTTTGTCAAGTGAAAGTTGTCATTGTAACAAGAGTCACAATGTATCTTTTCCTTCAATATCTTGCATTTTTATTTACCTTTGAACTTATTCACTCAAATATATGGGGACCTTCCCCAATTTTATCTAATCAAGGATATCAATACTATGTTATTTTCATTAATGATTATTCAAAATTTGGTTGATTCCAATGAGACATAAATTTGAAACAATTAAAAAATGTATACTCTTCAAAAAAATGATCAAAACTTAATTCCAAACAACTCTTCACCTTCTACATTCTAATGGGAGAGGAATATACAATAATGCCACTCTCCAAACATTCTTATCTCAAGCAGGACTTCTCCATTAATTCACTTGCCCATACACACAGGAATAAAATGGTGTCACGGAACGTAAGCATCGCCACCTTATCAAAACCACCAGAAGGTTCCTCCATGATGCATTTGTTCCTTTGAATTTTTGGGGCAATGCCCTTGAAACAACCATCTATCTTATTAATCGTATGCCCTCCAAGGCTAGCAACTTTATCTCCCCCTTTGAAAAACTATACAAACACCCTTTGACCTACTGCATATGAAAGTTTTTGAATGTCTTTGCTTCCTTTGACTATAGCATAAGGCACCTCATAAACTCGCTCCTCGCTCTACACCATGTGTATTCCATGGTTATTCTCCAACATAGAAAGGATACAAATGATACAACCATGTATTGAACAAAATTTTAATATACAAGCTTGTTATATTTCATGAAAACCTTTTTTCGTTCAAACCTCTACCTCACAACCCTCTTGCACCACCTCAACCATGGGTCAATCATCTTCTACTCGTTACATTAAACAACAACCCAACAACATCAGTAAATCCACCGACCCATGTCCTTACTTGCCCGCCCCATACTCCAATAGCATCACCTCAACTTTCTACTCCTTCCTTCTCCAACATACCATCACGACCCGCTTTCTTTGAGATCACTTCAAATATCCTTCCATCAACACATATTTCACACCCCATGATTACTTTAAAAAAAGCAAGAACTATAAAGCCCATTCGAAAGCTTAAACTCTCTCACCAACTGCACCAAAATTCAAATCCAACCTCCTCTAGCCAAGCTGTCAAGCTCCCTCATTAGTGCAAAGCCATGTCAGAGGAGTTCCATGCTCTCTAGGCCTAGGATACCTGAGACTTAGTTTCTCTTCTCCAATCAAGTAACTCTTGGGTGTTGCAGGACATAGCGTACCAAATACCATCCGAATGGAACAGTATCATGGATAATAAGGTGAAGGATTGGAAGTGGAGGCACTATTTTTCTTTTCCATCAAAGAGGTGGATGATTGGAACTCGACCTCCATTTCATGGAATAATGAAATCTTGACGACCTTGAAGGAAAATTCATAGTTAAGCTTTTGAATGAAATTTTGCATGAAGAGTTTCTTGGATTACCTCTTTTGGAAAAAATCCTAACTTGTGGTTCTTTAAAAAGTTATTTTGTTACGATGTATGAGTTATCCATGGATGCAGAATTTTTTTGCATGAATTCTCCTTGATAGCTTGCCTATATTAAAACTCTAGAAAGATGACAGTGTGTTGCTTGCCAAAGTAGCTATGACAGTTTGTATAAGTCATTATTTATTTAATCTAACATATCTTTTAGGTAATGTCTCTCAATTTTTTTTTATTTGGCAATTTTGATATGGGAGAGTTGAACACTAACGTGGTGAGTTCTTTGGTATGCCCAAATATTTAGTTTGTACATCATATTTTTGAAATAATTCTTTAAAAGAAGGGGATTGACAAACTTACTATAATTTTGAGACTGTCTCCTCTTAGGTCACTACCAGAATAAATAAAGGTTTTCAATGGCTAAGGAGTCTGATAGAAAAAGTGGGCCCATAGTGGCTGAGGTTGCCATTGAGCAAGAGGGCCCAACAGTGCAAAGAATTCAAATAAAGAGGTAGTACAACTATAAAAAAATTAGGATGTCCCTTAACAGGTGTCATTAGTCGTTCAGAAGGCCACTAACTTGAGGGATAAAAAGTTCAAACAAAACATCAAACTAAGATAGAAGGAGCTCACCTGTAAGCAAAATGGCAGAGAAATCATCATAGATACTGCCAATAATGAGCCAATCCCTATGTAAGCTACAAAAGTTTAGATTGAAAAAGTTCTGATTGAGAAAAAATATATGATCTTGAGTTTTGATAAAGATGGCTTGTTAGCTATAATCTCTTTCTGTAGACTAGTATGTGAGAAGACCTCAAATGAGGGGATGGATCTAGAAATCGTCACTTCATTCTGTATGAGTAAGATAATTTAGGGGATGGATCTAGAAATCTGTTTATTCATTTTCATGCAAATATAAGTGACACTGTGGAAACTTTAAAATTCTTTGATAAGACCTCAAATGAGAGCACGAGGGAACTTCTCAAATAAAAAAGATAATTATAAGTACCCTAGAGAAGAAACTTGGTAAAACAAAAAATAAAGTTAAGGTTGATAAGATCATCATCAAAGAGCAATTTGAGGCCTTGGACAAATGTTACAAAAAAATAAAAAGGAAAACTTGACTGTCATTGTAGTGAACAACTTGGTGGAGGCACATCTCTAGTAGTTGAATCTTTGGAAGAGGAGTGTTTCAAATTAAAGATCAAATGCTCTGAGTGATCAAAGAAAAATATGTTGAGATTTTCATACCTATTTTATACTGTTTTTGATGATATTGCACTTTAAAGAAAGGTATTTGGAGCGAAAAGAACTAAAATGTGAAAATTTGAACTAGGGAGCCGACGACAAAAAATTCCCGAGACTCCAGATTTAATAATTTAGAAGGCCCGCCGATGGCGCCCTCGAGGCTGCCGACGGCGAGATCGGCTGTTATGTCCAACAATGCATTGGATGAGGATGAATTTTAGAGGGATGCTTAGGCAACTCTTGAGAAAACTCATCCACATACTTAAAGAGAATACTTTGGCCAAAAATAGAGTGTCATGGATGTTAAATAGGTTCCAGTAGTGTGTAGAGAGGTTAGTAGAGAGTCTAATTGTGTGGAATTCTTTAAGAAATTGTACGAGTGGAGGGAAAGTGAGAGATTTCTTCCTCCTTGCTGCTTTGAAGAGTAATTTTGTGTGCTATAAAGAAAGGAAGAGATTCAGAGGAACTTTGAGGAGGTTGCTTGTGGAGAAATTAGAGATAAGTGTTATTTACTTGTTGTAATTGTATACTTTATTTTTATATATGAATTCCAAGTTTTGTTGTGTTTTTCCCATGAGTTATGAGTAATTTTCTCTGTCTTTCTCCTTGTCTTGAGATTTGTGAAATGGTGATTTGAATTGGTGAAGCAATTTTTTAAGAAATTGTGATGATCTTTTCACTTCAATCTTAATTAACTTTCAATCTGGCCAATTACTAAAGAAGTTGTGATGATCTTTTCACTTCGATCTTAATTTACTTTCAATCTGACCAATTGATTTGTTAAAATATGTTAAGTTTTACAACTAAAGTGAAGATTACATCCAAGATTCAATGAGTTCAAAACCCTTGGAATTTGGGTGCAAATAAATAGAGAAACAATATTATCGGGCGTAAAATTAGAGATTTTAGAGTGACAGACTAAAATCCCCAATTCGGTCCTATCATTTGGGTGTTAAAGTGTAGATGTTAGCCCTCAAGCGAGGGGAACGTGGGAGCTCCGAAGTGAGAGCCGGTATCCTCCCATCTAAGCCGCAAATTTAGTAAATAAGCGTAGGATTAGTCAATGTTCTTTATGCCTGGACCAAAGGGTAATGAATAGATATGCTTCTATTTGGCATAATATAAATTGAATTGATTCACTTTATTTATTCACTATAATTTCTTGACAAGGAGAATGATGTTTTCTTATGTATTGAATATCACATTAAAAACCTCATTAACATAATTAGTTATTTAAGAGTTATTAAGAAAATTACATATTTATTTCAATTGTCTATTAGTGACAGATAAGCAAATTAAATTTCATTATTGCAATTAAAGTATTATTTTTTTAAAATCTTAGTTCGTAGTTCTAATATTACTCCCTATGGGATCGATATCTAGGACTCCATTAGAGCCCTATATTACTTAAGCGATACGTATACTTGCGTTGATAAGTGTGACTTTACTATTATTGAATATTATATATATATATATATATATATTCTTTATCAAATCTATAATCGTTATTAAGTTTTGGTACCGTTGCTGAAGAATTAAATCTTTTAGCAGCAGTATTAAATATTTATATTTTTAAGCATATATAAAGTAGTTGTCAGTGAGCTCAAGGGCATGTTGTAGCAAATGCATGAGACAATGTCTACTATACAAATCTCCAAAGAATTCATGGAGTCACTGTTAAATTTGGTCGTATAGAAAAAGGTCATGCATTACAAGTTTGTTGAATAAATAAAATTGTGTTTGAGCAATTTAACCATAAAATAAATCTCCCTTTAAAGTGGCTAGATATGGATAAGCTCACGGAAATGATGGAATAATCAAGCTTTAAAGGAGAGATTGGCAGACTGTAAGAATGATTGTAGTTTAACTGATGAATAGTTTTAGTTGTACTGAGAAACTTTATAGTGTAACTCAAGTTTTCACTTATAATGAAATAAAAGTTTCCTTTTTTATTCATTTAATTATTATTATTATTATTATTCTTATTGTTCAAAAAATTATGAGACAAACTCATAAATTTCTATTGTTGGAACTTCTATGCAAAAAAAGAAATTAATTCAAACTTTTTCGAACATATTTTTGTAATATCATGTGGTTAATTAATAGAAACACAATATGACAAGCTTTCAAGCTTTGAAGTCCAACTAGAATTTATTGTGACTTAATCACTTTAAGGAATCTTTTCTTTAGAATTTACTACATTTTGACAATGTTAAACTATTAAAATTAAAATGTACAAGAATATAATTGAAATCATCCATAATGAAACAATGTTTATAATGTAGATAAATTTCATCTCAAACATAATTGGGTGAATCAATAATTTTCTCGAACATAATAGATGTGCTTGGAGAATCAAAAGGAAAAATTCTTATGGATAAAAATACTTTAAGGTGGAGTAATATTGTACAAGAAAGGATAAAAATAAAATTTTTTTTTAATAAAAGTTTGTTTAGATGCCCTCGCATCTTCTGCCCTAACTTGCCTTTTCTGTAGTACCCCGCACGTCCTCGTCCTGCATTTGCTCGTCTTCTTACTCTTCATTCCTTGACATGTGTGAGGAAGGTTTCCCCAAGTTTTCTTCTTCTTCCGGCATCATCTATCCTTTATGTTTTTATCGTTGATTTGCTTTGTTAGCCGTATTGGTTTGTACATATTTTATTTGTGGATTTTCTTGATGGGTTTCTTGTGATTTCTACAAAGCACCCATTTTTTTTTAGAGATTTTCTAGTTTTTTTAAGATTTTTACATTCATAATTGGGGTAGTTTCGACTTTTGATGATTCATTTTTGATGTTTCAATTGGAATATGGTGTTGGATTAGAGTGAGAATTTGACATTTGAGTGAGAATTTAAGAAGAAGAGGAAGCCTGATGGGGGTTTGGTTTCAACTGTTGTTTCAGTTTTGTATAACTAATGAATGGTTTTGTTTTTTAGTTAGAATATGGTGATGGATTTAAGTGAGAATTTGATATTAAAGTGAATTTTGTGTTGGACTTGAGTTGGAATTTAGTGTTGGATGCTAATTCATTATACAATAAGTCTCCTCTTTTTCTAAAAATTATTCAAATGAACTATTATGATTAGCTACAATTTCGTTGGGAGGCCTGCTGATACACCTAAAATACATAGTATTTTTAAACACATTTTTATACCTATTTTTAAGATATTGCGCTTTAATGGAAGGTATTTGTGTGTTTTTCTTTCAGGTAGAAGTAAAAAAATAAAAAATGCTAAAATGAGTGAAAAAAGATCAAATTTGGAGCAAAAATGTGAAGATTGTACTAAATTTTTTTGGCGCTTAAGCCTCAGATCTGACACTTAAGAGCAAGTGAAACAGAGAAAGCCACGCCTAAGCACTAGAGTCCCCGTGCTTAAGCACTAAAGGTAGTTATGTGACGGTTTACTTCATTTCGCCAAATTTTGAAGGGAAATTTAAGGCACCTTTTGACTAAAGAGAGTGGTTATGACCACTAGAAATGAGAATATGATTAAAAGACTTGTGAAAGGAGGCATCCTTTGGAGAATACATCGAATTGGGACACATTTTGAAGTGTTACCAAGGCACCTCCTGGACATTTATGAAAGAAGAAAGTTAAGACTTTTTGAAGAGTATTGAAAAGTGCCAAAAAGGGGGAGTTTTGAGAGAAACATTTGGAGAGATTTACAGGTACCACAAATTTACTTTTTTCTATTTGTATTTAGTTTTATTTTGAGAGTTAAGAGTATTGTAAAAGAGAAGAGATTCAAAAGAACTTCAAGATTTTGGTGAAGGATTTGAGATAAGTTTTTATCTTTTGTTTTTAAACTACTTTTAGTTTTAATTGAGACTTCTTGTTGGTTTGACAATGCTTTATATTTTTAAACTAAAGTGTGGTTTTGTTTTCTTCATAAATTCTGAGTAGTTTTCTTTATTTTTTTTCCTTAAAATGATAAGTAATTAAGGTGTTGGATGAAAGTTGTGGAGAGTATTAATCTTTAATGTTGTAAGAAGTTGTGATGATTTAAATCCATATACTTCATTTACTTCTTGATCTAACCTATCTAGATGTTAAAATTTGTTGTAAGAACATGTAAGAACAGGGCTGGTATTGTCTCAGTCAACAATTAAAAAGAATCACATGAGGTTGTATGAATGAGAATATTATTCATATGATTTAGTGCAAATAAATAAGGAAATAATCTTTGAATGGTGTAAAGTTAGAGGACTTTAAAGTGACAGGTTAAAGTCTCCAACTTGGTTTATTGTTTTAGGTTCTGATACGAGATGTTAGCCCCCATGTGGAGAGAATCGAAGTAACTCTAGAGTGAGGGCTAGTATCTTCCCTACCTAGCCAGTCTTCAAAACTATTCAAACTTTAAATTAGTTAATGTTCTTTATAGCATATCTAGTAAGGGTAAAGAATATTATTGTTCCTATTTGGCACAACTGAATTTGCATACTTTCACAACAAAATTCCTATAATTATTATTGATTCATGATAAGGAGAAAGATATTGTCATATTCAATGCTTTTCCTTACATAAACTCAAGTTATCTTTAGAAGTTATTACTGTTTTGTCAAAATATCAAAAATACCAAAAAGATTTGAATTTTAGTTACTATAAAAATATCTCTAGTTTTAGTAATTGTCTTTTTGAAATAGAAAGTTTTTTATTCAATAGTGCATATTGTTAATTTTCCTTGTGGATTCGATATTCAAGTCTTAATCAAAAAGTCCTATATTACTTTATAACGATACGTATACTTGCGTAGTATCCCAAT
>JXCR01090103.1:17681-32347 GCA_002079205.1 Phalaenopsis hybrid cultivar
TTTTTTCTGTTAAAAATTTTTGCACTTCTTGCTATTGAAAATGGAAATACTTTAAAATTCTCTCGCAGTTAATAAGAATGATCCACCAACCATGGGCCCGGTTAGTAAGCAGCTTTCATTTCTTAATCCTCACTAGAATTTGGCATCCTTGCGTTGAAATGTGTGAACTTGTCTCTTGTACCAGTTTCTACCAACTCGTGTTCCGAAAGATTTTTCTGGACTTGAGAAGATGTTGCATTATCTCAAGGAGAACTATGGGAATCCTCCAATTTACATCCATGAGAATGGTAAGTAATTTATAAATATAAAAGTATTTGCAGCATCATACAATAAACCATTACTCATCTAACACCTCATCCGTGTTTCTGTTTTTAGGCTTTGCCGCTGGACTTGAAAACGTTTTAAATGATACAGCGAGGATTGCATACTTAAAAGGTTACATTGGAAGCACACTTGAAGCCAGCAGGTAGTGCTGCATTTTTACCTATAAAGCATTATTGTTACAAAAATTGACTTAAGAAAACGGTGCATTAAATTTTAAACAGTTTTTTTCTTATCAAAATGCAGGAGTGGCGTACAAGTTAGAGGATACTTTGTTTGGTCTTTTCTTGATGTTTATGAGTTCTTGGGTGGCTACAAAAGAGGATTTGGACTCTACCATGTGGATTTTGATGATGAGAAACGGCGTAGAACGCCGAAGCACTCAGCACATTGGTACTCCAATTTTCTTAAGAATAATATTAGTGTGGTGTTCAGCATTGAGAGTGCTGGTCTTGAAGCCACTTCTCTTTATTCAGAATAATTTTTTTTTTGTTGGACAAAAACTATTATCTGGCACAGAGGTCATTTAGCTCTCAGAGAATGTCATTGCAGTGAAAAAAAGATTAATTGAGGTTAAGAAAAATTAAAGTTTTCTTATGATGTATATCAGCTGCATAACTGGTGATGCATGGAAAGCTATTCATGTTAAATAAAACTCATGCTGTTAAAGGAACAATCTTGTTAGAAATATAGCAATTGATAAACCTATGGTCAGTCTCTATAAGCTATCGACAACTGCAATTGTTTGTCATCATCCTAATTCTACTATTTACTACCTGTAACCATGGCCTTAAANGACAACTGCAATTGTTTGTCATCATCCTAATTCTACTATTTACTACCTGTAACCATGGCCTTAAACAAGTGAGGTCAACAGGTCTGCAAATTATTACTATAAATCGTATAAATTCTTATATTTTAACTAAAGGCATTATAAGATGAAATAAAATATCAAATGCATATATTTTACAAAGAAATTATATAAATATTAAATAAAAATAAGCATTTATAACAATAAAAGAAATCCTATATCACAAAACATTCACTAGTATTTATGTTTTTTATATTACATAAATTAAACATATGCTAGTTAATTAATTCATGTAAATTCTTTCCATAATTGGGTAAGCCAAACATAATTCATTGATTTAATCAGCTCTTAAATTTCAAATCACCCAGCAAATTATGAAGTCTTTATTTTATCTTTCAAAAGATTATAAGCAAGTTATTTTGATTTATTTATATTTTTATTTACAAAAAATTGACTTTTATTTAATTTCTATTCGTGATGTTTAAATTTACAATTATCTGTTGTGATTAAAAGTTTTATGTTACTTTATTTAAAATTTTCAAGTTAGCTTGAATCAAAATATTATATTATGTTAGCTATAATTTTTTTTTCATTTTATTTTATTTTCTTACATAAGGTAAAATGAAAAATCTTATTTTAAATTGAATATAATTCTATTTCATTTTAATCCATAATTTCTTGTTGATTTACATTAAAATTTTGTATAATTAAATTGAGTAGAAATTTTATTTGAATTGGAATTGCATCTTCATTCTTGTTAAAATCATAATCATTTAATTGATAATAAGTTTAAATATTTTTTATTACATTAGGTTAAATATTTCTTAATCATTAGGTTAAATATGTATTTAACACCTTTATTGAAATTATTATTATAGTAAAAAAAATCAATTAAATTGATAATAAGTTTGTATAGTTATAATTGAGTATCAAATAATTCAAATTATACTTGAGATTTATATTATCATAAATTTTTTTAACCTCCAACAAGGGTTCATATAAAAATAAATATTTAGTTGGCAAATATTGTTAACATAGTATTATCCTCAGCTTTTTTTTATGTATTATATCTTTTAATTGCCTTGTTTTTTGTTTCTTATTACATTTTGTAGTGCATTGTGTTTGATAGAGTAGAATTTGAGTTGGGAAGAATTTTGAAAGGAAAATTTAACTCAATTTGCTTTATGTGGGATGTTCCCCAACTTCTAAATTTTTTATATGTGACAAATGTCTTAAGAAACTTGAGAGTTCTAGCATTTTTTTTTCAAAAGCCAAACAACTNAATTTAATTTATATTGGTGATGTTTAAATTTACAATTATCTATTGTGATTAAAAGTTTTATGTTACTTTATTTACAATTTTCAAGTTAGCTTGAATCAAAATATTATATTATGTTAGCTATATTTTTATTTTATTTTATTTTATTTTCTTACATAAGGTAAAATGAAAAATCTTATTTTAAATTGAATATAATTCTATTTCATTTTAATCCATTATTTTTTATATGTGACAAATGTCTTAAGAAACTTGAGAGTTCTAGCATTTTTTTTTCAAAAGCCAAACAACTCTCTGTTCTCCTATTCTTAGTCTCCATGAAATTTTAATGGTGGATAAATGATAAAAGTTTTAGCCATTACTGTAGAATATGACATTTGTGAGGTGGTACCTACATCAATGGAGGTGAAGGTATATTATTAAGCTCTTTTAATTTAGTTGTTTGAAAATATAACTGAGGTTTTAAGAAAATATATTTAGCTCCCAAGACTTGTAGGGAGAAGGCATTCTCCGGCTGCCTTTGTGCTTCGATTCGTGTTACTCGGTTCCTCTCCTCCAGAGGGGACGGTCCGACGATGTCCTGGTACAACCCGTCATCAAGCTTCTCCTATAGTTGGATAGCTCTTCCTCCATTATTTGTTGGTTGTTCTTCCTGAGGGGGTTTAAGCGCTCCACACTAGGCTAGTTTTCCCACAATGCCTGGGACTGCTCTCAAGGCAGTTGTGGCTTTGAGCACCTCTGCAAATTGTCCCGACATTTGTTTGATGATCTGAGTTCTCAAACCTTGCAGGCCTTGTTGAAAAATTTTTTCTAAGAACTCCCTAGTGCATGCTACGTTCACAATGTTCCTCTGACTGGATTCTCCCTGCTGTTGTTGTGGGGTTATCTTCTTGTTAACGACATGTTTTCATGCTCACCGCAACTTAAAGAATGTTGAATCCGAGAATGTGAGAAAACGCACAAGGTATAGAGCGTTTTGTAGGGGAGGGAAGGAGAGAGAGAGTACATTCAAGAACAACAAAAAAGAGTCTAGCATATATTCACGACATGGGCCCTTTATTTATAAACATAGATCCCGACATTAAAAAACTACATATTAGTCCCATCATCATTAACTTTTTAGAGATACTTCTTAGCACTTATATAATTATTTAAATTAAATAAGATCGGGGAACATATTTGATCAATAAGAGTTCGTTGATCGTCCAACAAGCCTTAATCTGATCGATATTTAACCCGAAAGGATGCCTCTTATCAATCGTCCTGAAGGTTGTTCATTACATTGCAAGAAATTTTCTGGCATATTCGTCGATCACCCAAACTAGACGCCTCTCTCACTAGTGTATAAGCAAAACAACAGTCAACATCTTCGTTTGATCGATCGTTTCTTCCTCCCAAGCCATTCATCCGTCTTGAGATTCATGCCGATATATTTTACACGTACAATTTTAAAATAATATCACTATTTAAATAGCAATTTCCTGACACCATTTTTTTATTGGGTTCATCTGGGGATATCAGGCATGGGTTCATGGGACAACTACTAAAATTGGCTCATTTAACAATTATATTATGGGATTTCTAAATACATATTATCATTTATATATTTCACACCTCAAGTTTAATATTATGAAATTAACACTTCCTAAAATAATTCCGTTAACAACACTACTTCCGTCCCTAATGGTGTTTCNATTATTTATAAACATAGATCCCGACATTTAAAAAACTACATATTAGTCCCATCATCATTGACTTTTTAGAGATACTTCTCAGTAATTATAGAATTATTTAAATTAAATAAGACCGAGGAACTGATTCGATCAATAAGAGTTCACTGATCGTCGAACAAGCCTTAATCTGATCGATATTTAACCCGAAAGGATGCTTCTTATTAATCGTCCTAAAGGTTGTTCATTACATTGCGAGAAATCTTCTGGCATATTCGCCGATCGCCCAAACTAGAGGCCTCTCTCACTAGTATATAACCAAAACAACAGTCAATATCTTCGTTCAATCGATCGTTTCTTCCTCCCAAGCCATTCATCCGTCTTGAGATTCATGGCGATATATTTTACACGTACAATTTTAAAATAATATCACTATTTAAATAGCAATTTCCTGACACCATTTTTTTNATGCTCTCTCTCCTATTATCATCATATCTTATTTATTTAAAAGGGATATCTTGATTTGGTCGTGCGGAGAGCTTCTCGGCCACCCCAGACAACCACCAAGAATTTAGGGAGAGCCAACTTCGTTGTCCCTAGTCGTCATCGCCGACCTACCTCCTCGCCGCAAAGCAGCCCCGTTCCAACACACAACTTTTTTTTTTGTGCATTTCTTCCTGCTTATCTCGTCCCGGCTGCGTGCTACCAGCGTTCCACTACCGCCACCCCGTCGCCGAGTTTTTCTTGCGACCAAACGCGTCGCTGGAGCAATTCAACGTTGCTAGACAGCAAACCTCGTCGTCGTTTAGAGGGGTGCAAAAGTCTTGAACCATGTGCAAAGGAACTTCCTTGAACTGCATTGGGCTTCGTGCAAACGTCGCGACGGTATAATTTCTTTAAACCCCTACATTTCACTTTCTAGTCAGCCTTAGGTTTTAGCGGTGATAGGCGTGCAAGTTCGATCGCCCGCATGGGGTGCGTGCGTCGGCAAGTGCCAGCGCGAAGATGCATTTGTGTGATGAATCGCTTGTTTTCCTAGAGGTGGCCTTTAGGATAGGATTCTTCTTACGCAACCAAGTCCCCTACGATAGCCGAGCGAATCTTATTTGATTGCTAGCCTTAACACAAAAATCCTAAGGGTTGGAGCCCCTTTCACTCCCCTTTGCTTTGTTTGCTCCGGTCTTGTTAGAAAAATCAAAGAATGTGTCTTTGCTAAATGAGAAAATGTGAATCATTAGCTCATTTTGTAAAGCTCAGATGTGTTGTGAAATCTGGAAGAGCGTCGTCGCTAGTCCGTTTCACGACGAGGAGGAAAACTTTCCCTTGGAGATCCGGGGAGAAGTTCCCCACATGCCTTGCCAAAGCAAAGGCGGCAATCGTCGTCTTTCTATATGTTGACCCTAGGTTTCTCAGATAAGATTGTTAGCACGGAAAGAACTCCCTATTACATGTGATTATTTGCATGTCGTATTTTGCACTTCACTTAGCTCCGACAGCCGCCCTGGCCCGGCGAGTTTTTCACTTCACCTTGTCCGCCCGCCCCGGCCCGGCGAGCTTCTCACTTCACTCCGTCGGTCGCCTCAGCCCGGCGAGCTANTCAACACTTACATCAACCATTTCTCACAACACAGATTCAATGAACATATAAAGAAATTGACAACCAATGAAATCATCATTGGTAACTCAAAAAATTTAATAAATCATCAATCCATCAAATCCTAAAATGTATATGAAATAAATACATAGTCCAAACATAAAATAAAATGATACATAAAACCCCTATGGGGTATCATCGTCGTCCTCCAACTCCTCCTCCTTTAGCACATCACTAAGAGAACACTTGCGACGACACTATGCATTGTGTTGGAGGTGGCCAATGGTGTTCTTGAGCCGCTCGAATCTCTCATTCCTAGCACGCAACTCAACATCGAGTTTCACATACAGTTCAACTAATTTGGCGTGCCTGCAATTTCGTCTCCAATCAATGACAACGACCTCCGACTTTGAGATGAGTGGGAGAGCACAGCCTCCTATACAAATTCCCAAGCATCAAAGTTGTAGACATTCCCCTTCTTCCTAGTAGCTATTCTTTCTATCTCAAACTCAATTGGTTAGACACTAACGAACCTTTGCCACTACCAAGGCCTATCAAGCTCTAACTCTGGGTATTTCTCAAGTGCTCGTAGTCATCTTACAAAGGTAAAACCAAAGAATTTTTTACACTTTTACTTTAACATTGTAAGTAAATTATAGAAATAAAAACTATTTTACTTAGATGGACAAGCTAAGATATGTACTATATTGCATCCCCCGAGCGCTAATGCGTTTGTGCTTGTAACTCTGCAGTGGTTGACTCCCATCCAAGATTTTGCCTTTGTTAAAATGTAAAGAGAGAATTAGATAATTACATGAATAAATTGTCAAGCATCGAAATGAATCTTAATAATTACTTTAGGCGATCCGTATGTGGGACCGAACCTCAATATGTAATGGGGTACCCATGCCCCCACACTCTAATCCTCGATTTCACTCAACCGTCTTCTTCTTCCTCTAATACTCAAATCCGCCCATATATTCTCACCTATCCAGATTGGTCGCTAGATCGCTCTTTTCTGATTCCCAGTAAACCTATCATCAAACTGATGTCTGTCCCAAACCTCAAAATTTTGTCTGATATGTGGATGGTGCACGAGATCCCAATAGAAGGACCTCTGCAAAGCAATGTTTATTAGTATAAATAAATTATAATTACAATTATAATTATAATTCAAAATCAGTTGATTTTACCTCAGATTCTCTAAAACGCATATCTCGAATCTCAATCGAGATCTTCCTCCATGAGAGATAAAAAAAAGAATCATCTTACTCCTACTCCTAATAATCGTTGTGATACCAACGATGACTTGTCTGGAGGGATAGAACCTGATATACAAATATAATTTATACATTATATGAAAAACTAATAGAAAGTATTATAAAACTAATCTACTCTTGTATCTCCCTTTGGCTTAATGTATAAGCATTCAGAGATGTACTCTCTCGAAGAAATGGGAGTGGGGCTCATCATAAGAGGGTTGCAATGGCACTGTGCTTGGGATTAAAGGCGTGAGAGCAACGGGTATCATAGGAGTAAGAGGTCGGACAAAAGTAGTGGCATTTAACGTGGTCCCGTCTTTTCTCTTGGCCATTTGATTGAATCAAACCAATGCATGTCGAGAAGGAACAAAAAGGTTAGTTAGGAACAGTGAAATGCTAGATTATGGAGAATAATTTAAATTTAATTAAATTAATTAAACTTATAACTTCAAATTTTTTTATCTTCTCATATGTTAAAAATTTATTTTTTGTTCTATGCATCAAATTGATTGATTTGATACCTAGAATTTTAAAAAAAATTACTTAGGTTAAATTTTGAGGGATGCAAAATTTTGAATGCATTTTAAAATTGTCAAAAAATTTCATCTAGCTTTTCAAATTTAGGCGTTACATAAATGTTTCATTGCATAAATGTTTCATTGAATTAGATAATAATTAGCTTTAGGCTTTATTAATTTATCTGTGACAATCTCTTGAAGTTCTCACTCCCGCCTCTTGTAATACTCCTTCAAATCCAATCCCGCTTTGCTATTATTTTTGTTTTTACGCTTAATGGCTATCATTGTTTTGAAGATATATCGATTTTTTTCCACAATATGCATGACATCAAAATTATGTCTAATCAAATTGTTCATCTAACATGGCATATCCTCCAATCTACTACACTTTTTTCAATTATTTATAACACTGAAGTCAAGAAAGATGGTTTAAACTAGTTATGGGAAATCAGTCTCGCCTTCTGGGCTCAACTTCTAGGAGGGTGAGTGGATAGCTTGTTTGTCATTTGCCCTCAATATGCCTTTTTAATGAAAAATGTTTCAGTACTAGCTTCCCATTGTGACTTAACGTCTGGGCTCATCTTCTAGAGGTACTAATGGAGATCTTGTCTACCACTTGTCCTCAAGAAGTATTTCTAGTTAAAAATGTATCCACTACAAGCTTCTTAATGAGACTTGCCTCTTGGGTTCATCTTCTAAGAATTGTGGGTCAAGATCTTGTCTGTCAATATGATTGTTTGACCTTTCCTAGGTAATTGATTGAAGCATGTCTGTTTGATGACTGTAGCCTATAATGTAAGAAGTCAAAAACAATTTACTGGATTTTTGATAAATCCAAGGCAGTTAGTCAAAGCTTTTACTTGAAGATCGTAGCTTGTGATGAAAGAGGTTGAATTGATTCCTCATGAGACCAATTAAGCTTAAAATGATATGTCAAAAAAATATTCTATATTTCTCGAGATTAGAGTGTAGGGTTTAAACGTACCTTACTTTTTTATAGAAATTTAGTTACAGTCATACTCAAGAAAAAAGTTTGACAGCTTGTTGGTATCTACTTTTGAATCTATTGTCCCTCTACGGGGGCATTTTCTAAACAAGCTTATAAAGTAGACCATGTATCGAACCTTGAAGAGATTAGCTTCCTAATCCAATTAAATACTAACTTTAATATAGTGAGGGGGGCATTGAGGAAGTGTTATTTGTGATGAAAATTTGCCCCCAAGTGTGGAAGTGATTCTCAATAACCTGATTTTTGAATTAGACGTGGGATGACTCCCTATCATAGTCATGCCTGAGATGTTAACATGAACAAATTTTTGAGCTACAACGAACATTGTTCCTAGTCTGTAAGTAAATTTCATAAACTTGATCTTTGAATGAGATGTAGAAAGACTGTCCCACTACAATCATGCCCAGAATGGTAATGTAAATGATCTTTCGTGATTGCAGTTCAAAAAAGGTTTCTTCATCATTTGAATAAGGTATATGATTAGAAAAAGAAGTAGGGGCTCTGCAAATCAAACTAGAAGATTTTGTCGAATGGACCTTTGCTTCCCATGGTCGGTGCCAAATTGATCATGGGCTAGAGAATTTTCAACGATAGAGTAATAAGTTATTTTCTTAAGGACAAATAATAAAAGTTATTGTTGGCATCAACTTTTTTGATGTCGCAGATGTAAGATGTCCCCCTGAGCATATCGAGGTCATATTTCGTGCATATTTGTTACCCGTAGCTCGAAACATCTGCTAGAGACCCACCGACACATGTTGAACGGCACGTAGATGGGGTCATTTTACTAGACTTTCGCTTTCGCTTAGGCGAAGACCGATCGACATTTGGCACATCAGACGAATTCGATTGGTTCGACGAATAATAGTTATCACGCCGCGCGTGAATTTGACTTGAATTGGCCCGATCGTCAATGAAGTTGTCTGGATGAGCCCGAACGACGAAACAGATCACGCGAGTGAGTCTGGAACATCGATTCGCGTGCGGGCTTAAAATATGTTGATTATCATTTTTTTAGCCCAATAGTCGAAAAAGGTGGTCCAAAACGACCTCGGATGATAAAACAGACTGCACGATCGCATTTGGAACGTCGAGTTTTCCTAAACGAAATCCTCATTTTGCTGCGAGGACGGATACAAATAAAGAATATGTGAACAATAATAATATTATTATTATTATCGTTATTATTATAATAAAATAAATAAAAAAAAANTTCGCTCCGTCTGGCCGCCTCGACCCGGGGAGCTTTTCACTTCACCTCGATTGGCCGCCATGGCCCGACGAGCTTTTCACTTCACCTCGTCCGGCCACCCCGGCCCGGGGAGCTTTTCACTTCGCTCCGTCCAGCCGCCTCGACCCGGCGAGCTATTCACTTCACCTCGACCGGCGCCTTGGCCCGACGAGCTATTTACTTCACCTCGACTGGCCGACGAGCTATTCACTTCACCTCAACTGGCCGTCATGGCCAGACGAGCTTTTCACTTCACCTCGTTCGGCCCCCCGGCCCAACGAGCTTTTCACTTCGCTCCGTCCGGCCGCTACGACCCGACGAGCTTTTCACTTCGCTCAGGTTGGCACGACGTTCTAGTTTGACCGGATGCCTTGACCCGATTGACCAATTAATAACATCACTGCATCTTGCATATGTGTTGGCTTTTTTTTTTGCATATTGTAGTGCATATGTATGGTCGCATCACTACATCCTGTCTTGCATTTGTCTGTCTGCATGATTTTGGTCATATACTTAAGTTGCACATTCTCTTCAGGCCTCTACCGTCACGACGTGCCCACCCTTTACAGGTCACTGCCTTATTTGCATACCACTTAAGGCCGCTGCCATCATGGCATGTACATCCTCTTCGGGCCACTGCCACCCTGACATGCCCATTCTGTTGGGTCGCTGCTATTACGACATGTCCATCCTCTTGTAGTCGCCGCTACTATGGTATGCCCACCTTCCTTTGAGTCCCTACTCCATGGTATACTCATCACTTGTGTTTTGACCAATCATTTGCATTTGCATGTTCATATGGATAGCGAGTCAGACCCGTTAGGAGAGTGAATCCCGTGTTGGTCGCGATGCCTTAACGAGTATTGCTTGCCGGGTCGATCCCGATGAGCAATGCGAGTTAAGTTATCGGAATCGACACAAGTATGATTGTGTTAAGAATCTATTGGATCTAACTTGTGTCACCTCTCTTCGTGACACCTTTAGATCTTTGGGATCTTTAGAAGGGGGCTGGCGTGACGACCCCGTCAAAGTCATACCATGCCCAGACTTACCCACACTTAGATGCTAGGTTGATGCACTTGTTGTTAGATGGTGTGCTAGGTTAGGGTTTAGGATGTTAGGTAGCATTTTTGACACCTCTGGCTATTGTTGCGTGTTGTGTTGCCTTGCGCTAGCCATGTGTCACTGTCTAGCCTTTTTCGGTGTGCTTGCATGCTTCTTGTGTGTGATAGTATATTAGGGTGATCTTCTGCAGGTGCCGTGCCTATTTATAAACACTCACACAGGTACTATTACGGGGGAGCATGTAATGATTTCTAACTCTTTGCTTGCAGGTACTCTTTAGCTCCCCCAATTATAAGACATAGCTTATTATTTTTAAGATGCATGGCGTGCCCGCTAACGCTTGTTTTATGCAGGTCAAGTCTTTATTTCTTATTTCAAATGTATTTGATAGGGTCCTAGGAGAGTCTGTATCGAAAATAAGGTACGGGCATGAGTTTCGAGGAGGATGGCGCACCGAAACATGTGATGAGGACCAGGAGCAACAGCTCATGTCCCGTACCTTAAGTTCAAATTTTACATTTTTGTATAAACTTAGGACCGACATGTATATGCAGAGTTCGGCCGCTTTTACTGTTTTTCCTGAATTATGTTGCCGATCCAGTGGCATTTGGCCTTTTTATATATTCTTTTGAAGTGATTTTCTTTCTTTTGTTTCTCGTGTGCCTTTGCATGAAAAATTATTTAAGAAAATCTTGAAAGTTTTAACCCTAAAAATTTTGATTATCTTAATTTTTATTATTAGGATTTTTAGGTAAAAAGAATTAGAATGTTCCGAGGAGTAGCCCCCGTGCTTTTCCAGTCCGACTGACCCAACATAATCTCGTTTAGGTGGTTGTCTAGCATGCTTAAGGTGTTAGAAGACACCCCGATCCAGACGGGATATAAGTCCTCTTGTTTGAGTGTTTCTAGCTTTGTAACTAAACCTCCATTTTCCTTCTTTCTTGAGGCTTCTTCGCCACTTCGGCAGGTAATATCCCACCTCTCGGAGCTCTAGCTTCTAGTGATAGGATAAAGTTTCCTTCCTTCGACCTTAGGGCTACCGAGGTCCCCACGGACGACGCAATTCACGGATCGCCGACTGGGGATCTCTAGTTGTGTTGGGTCGACTACCTTCACGACCAGGTAGACTTAAGGTCCTAGTGGCTTGGGATGACGGGTCTGTGGTACCCCAACCTGGCTACCTCTACCTCTTAGGACTACTTCTCCCCACCTTTTACTATCCCTGTTGAGCCTTCTCTGCTCTTTTGACTTCGTTGATATCACTTTGACGACCCGATGCCGATAAGCTGCCGCCCGTTTGGGATACGACGATTTGTCCTCTTCCCTTACGACCCGAATGTGCTGTGACGTATCGAGATACCCCCGTCAAGTGATTTATGATTATTTTGTAGGTATTGTGTGCTGAGGAGCCGCTATCCATTTGGATGTGAGAGATTTACTCTCTATCTGATGGTTTTGCGTGAGCTTCAAAGTATTAGGACCGTTCCGTACAAAATAATCATCTTTTGATGACCTATGCCCTAGAATTATGATAATAAAGCGAAACTCCTTTCATCAAGAGTCTTCTTGGGTATTCGCTAAGATGTAATTAACCATAAGGAATACGTTCCTCTGGGAGACTTTTGACCTCAGAACAAAAAAAAAATATTTTTTTTGGTTCTCTGGTTACAGGTGGCTTATATAGAGATTTTGCTCGTGGATGTTGTTTTCCGGGGTACTTCGATCCAATTTTGTTTGGGTGTATACTCTCGACCCATCACATGAGGATTACCCATATATAAGCTTTCCGTCTCTATTCTTTTTGATTTGTTTGTCTATTTATTATCGTACGTTATTTTGCTATTCGATTTCTCTCCTCCTCGAGTCATTCATTTGATTCGGGAGGGAGACTTATTCGAATAGAAAAATTATATGATGACACATAAATAGACAAGCTGGCGACTCCGAGATCTAAAAAGAACCGAGAAAAACAGTTATGTAGAAATGTCATATTTTCTTACATGAAAAAAATGAAAAAAAAACCATAAAGCATAGCCTAGTTGAAATGATCCAGTAACATAGTACATAGAAGAGATTGTTGCTCCACACTAAAGAGTGGTCATAGCAGGGAGTAATTTGTGGAGCTTTCAAAAACCATATTCTAGATTAGCCCAACGTTTAAGATGATGCACTACTTTGAAGGTGCTTTATAACTCAGTGATGCCAGTTTTTTCTTCCCACAGGGCTATGTCGCTTGCAACACAACTCTTGACTCTGCCTATAGCTTCATTACAATGAGTAGAGGGCAACCGACAGTGGTCAGAAATTGGTAGTTGACAGTTGTTGGCAGCTGCAATAGTGAAATGTAATAATCAGATATGTAGTCCAGAAGTGATACTGAACTTCAGCTCCTCCTCCAAGCTTTAGTCTTCCCCTAACGCAAGATCTAGGTCCCCAATAAAGAGGGGGGTTGGCATAGAATTTATGAGAGGTTTCTCTGCAAATAAAGAAGGAATTCAGACAACGTCTATCTAACGAATCAGAGAGATTCCCTTAATTGGTTAATATTCTGTGAATATTTGAGTGTTGTAATGATGTTAGAATTGAGTGATCTTGAACTCGTTGAATTCATCTCGTTGAGACGCTCGATTTGACTATAAACTTAATAAATTTGGGCTTTCTTTGAACATCTAATTATGCATTGAAAAACTTTTAAAAGTGATTTAATAGCTTGATTTTGGCTTGATTTGATATGAATTTGACCAATTTTTGTATTATTGGGTCCATCTCGTAGTGTCGGTTAATCTGACTATAATTTTGCTAAAATTAAAGTTTTGAATAAATTTTAATTAAAGTTTGTACTTTTATTGCTCAAAAAGTTACATCAGGATTCAAGCCAAGTCACGAGATTCAAGCTAGATGATGAAAACTTTTGATGGCATATCATGTATTAAAGCATCAAGGAGCCACTATGTTTCATAACTTGTTTGTTTATAACATTCCCTAATTTTATTTTCAGTATGCCTAAAGTTCCACCCAACTTTTACATGTGATCTATTTACATCACCTACACCAATATAAGATAATGAACTAGCTCATCCTACATCATTCTTCTTTGCACACAAAATTTTATTTGAAAAATTTTCAGAAGCAATAGATACACACACTGAAGATTAGTGCTAAATGTACATGGATATCACATTCAAGAAAATGAATGATATTTTGGAATCTATTATTAGTTTGATTAGAGAACTTGATGTTATTGATTTTTCTTAATCAAAGTTGTACATCACCTTCAATTTTGGATTAAATTGGCTCTTATTAAATTTTTGTCACTTTGTATATCAGATTTACAATATTTTTAAATGATATACTTTTTTTGTTTCATCAATCACTCGCATCATTTTCAATAATTGTCTATAATTTTTATTCTTTTTTCATACAATAGAAGAATTTTGATACTTGATCTAACTTTCTAAACAAATTATTTAGCATATAACATCAATATTATATAAACAAAAGTTCAAATAATGTTTGAACCAAGATTAAAGTATGTTCAAAATTTACTTAAAATATATTCTAAAATGGTTCAAATCATGTTAATACATGGACTGAACACTTGTGCAGATAATGTTTGAACCATATTAATTGAATATGATTCAAACCATTCTTGAACAAAATTCAAACATAATAATTTTTTTTTTTCAATTCAACAATGTTCAATTATCTTAAAGTAATATTTCATTATGTTATGCACAACGTTTGAGCAAGTTCAAGCTTGATAAAGAAAGTTCAAATAAGTTTTGAACATGCTTGCAAATAAGGCTCAATTATGATTTAAAGAAGTTTCCTATATGATTTGAGCATATGTATGATAAAATTTAGAATACAATCATCGATACTTTTTCTAAATTTATTTTAGAGCTTCAT
>JXCR01090103.1:35953-65566 GCA_002079205.1 Phalaenopsis hybrid cultivar
TGTTTCTAGCTAGTTGTTTGATATTCGTTACAATTGTAATAATGTAAGGAACTTTAAGGTGCACAAGTAACGAGAATTTGCCACAAGAAAATTTCAAGTCATTAAATAAATAACTAAATCATAATTAAATGAGCATGTTAATTATCAAACTTTTAGTGAATAAGTTTAAAATAACAAATAATCAGGCTGTTCTCAAATATCAGCTTTCATGGAAACCAGGCTGTTCTCAAATATCAGTTGCACATCTATTTTGTCCAAAATTTTATATGTAAGAGAGGGATCATCCACTAGCATATCAAAATTCAATATTATTTCAAATACTTAAATTGAACTAGAAATACAACCATAACCTCATTTAACATCAGATATGTTGATAAATTAGGGCAAAACAAAACAAAAATCGACACAAATCCAGAAGAACAAATAGAGATTTAACGAGGTTCGGTAAAGATGTATACGCCATCGGGAGCAGAGCGATAACTTTCTTTCAACTCAAGAAAAAAGTTACAAAATATGGGATATTTCCAAGGGGTTACAAACAAACATATATATAGCCCTGAAGTAAATCTTGAAGTACTATATGTAATTACAAAATTACCTCTGCACCGTCCTGCGGGGCGTTGCCCCCCACCCCCAACCCACATAACGAAACTCCACCAATTTGACAGATTCTTTCGCTCTGCTCTGCTTCGTTCCAGCATTTGTCCCTTATATGGTATATGAGTCATACCTAACAAATCTCCACCTTGGCGAATATTCAGCCCCTTAGGAGGAATACATCATGGAGTTTCTTACACACTGAAGTAGGCTGGGCCACCATGCTTCTCTAGCAACAACAAACATTGAACAAGTCCAAGCAATGCAAGAACTTGTTCATATTAACTGACTTGTTCAATACATCAGCTGTATTTTCATCAGTATGAACCTTCTGCAACAGTATCTCACAAGAAGCAATCAATTCTCTGATCTTGTGATACCTGACATCAATATGCTTAGTTCTCGCATGGTACACCTGGTTCTTAGCCAGATAGGTAGCACTTTGATTATCACAATGTAACTGAACTCCACCATGCTCGACGCCCAGTTCCTTTACTAGCCCAGCAAGCCATAAGACTTCTTTTTGCAGCTTCAACTACTGTCATGTACTCAGCTTCATTTGTAGATAATGTCACAATAGACTAATATATTGATTTCCAACATATAGACCCTCCACCAAGAGTAAACACATACCCAATTGTAGATCTTCTGTCATCCAAATCACCTGCATAGTCTGCATCAACGTACCTCACAATTGAAGAATCATCCTGCTGATTGCCAAAAATAATTTCATGTCATCCAGTACCCTTCAGATACTTGAAAATCCACTTCACTGCTTCCCAATGTCGCCTTTCTGATTTATACATGTATTTGCAGACTTGACTAACACATGAGCCAAATCAGGGCAAGTGCATGACATTACATACGACAAGCAGCCAACTGCACTGACATATGAAACCTTTGTCATGTCTTCGATGTTTATATCTGTCTTAGGACATTGTTTTGAAGAAAGTTTAAAATGATTTCCTAATGGAGTGCTCACAGGCTTTGCTTTGCTCATCTCAAACCTGTTGAGATAAACATAATCGTCTTGAGTCTCTATGTTAATGAATCTCCATTCTAAAATCTTCTTTGTATGACCCAAGTCTTTCATGTCAAATTATAGCTCAATAAAACTTTCAAACCACAGACATCATTCATATTCTTTGCAACAATTAGTATATCGTCAACATACAGTAACAGAAAAATAATATCACGATCATCAAAACTCTTCATATAAATACAACAATCATACTCATATCGCTTGTAGTCAATCTGAATCATGTAGGAGTCAAACTGTTTGTACCATTGTCTTGGAGACTGTTTCAACCCATAAAATGGTTCTTTAATCTGCAAACTAGATGCTCCTGTCCAAGTTGAGTGAACCCTTCTAGCTGTTCCATGTAAATCTGCTTCTCTAAATCACCATGTAAGAAAGCAGTTTTAACATCCGCCTGCTTCAAATGCAAATCCCAAATAACTACTAATTCAAGCACTGCCCTGATTGAAGTATGTATGCCCATAGGAGAAAAGATTTCATCATAATATATCCCATTCTGATGTGAAAATCTCCTTGCTACCAGTCGAGTCTTGAACATTTCCCCTTCTTTTTCTGATACTGTTGGTTTTCTTTTGTACACCCATTTGCACCCAATAGCCTTCTTTCCCTCAGAAAGTTGAACTAGCTCCCATTTGCAATTTTTCTGCAAAGACTCCATCTCCTCAACCATTGCACTCATCCATTTCTTTTTCTCCTTGCTAGTGATAGCTCCTTGAAAAGTGGCTGGATCATTGCTGCTGATGAGAAGTGCACAAGAGACCAAGACTTCATAACCCAATCTGCTAGAAGGTCTTATATTGGTGTGTCTCTATCTGTCTCTAGCTAGATTATAATTCTGCAAATTATTTGTATTGGAGTCACCAGGTGTTGGATTTGAACATTCAACTCTTTCAGTTGTTTCTGGATGTTGTTCTAGATCCATCTGCACTATATCTGAACTAGAACTGTTCCCTCATACCTTGTCTTGATTCTGCTGCAACATGAACAATTTAACCAAAACTGCATCTCTACTAATCACCATCTTCTTTGCAATCGGATGCCAAAACTTGTATCCTTTCACACCTTTCTTGTAGCCCAAAAAGATGCACTTATTGGATTTTGCATTAAGTTTTGATCTTTACACTTTAGGTACATGAACATAAGTAGAACAACCAAAAAATCGTAAATGATAGAAATTAACTAGATTATTTGTCCATACCTCTTCTGCGACCTTGCCACCTAACGATGCCCCCGAGGTGATCTATTGATTAGATATCATGTCATATTCTCAGCCTCTGCCCAGAAACTCTTAGAAAGTCTTGCTTTCAGTCTCAAGCATCTTGCCTTTTCAGTTAATGACCTGTTCATCCTTTCTGCAACGTCATTCTGTTGTGGTGTCTTGCGCACTAAAAAATGTATCTAAATCTCATGCTTCTCACAAAATTTTTGAAACTGCGAACCTGTGTACTATGTGTCATTATCATATCTCAAATATTTGATCTTTCTGCTAGTTTGGTTCTCCATCTCAACTTTCTATAGCTTAAATTTAGAGAATATTTCAGATTTTTTATTCAAGAAATACACTCAAACTTTCATAAAAAATCATCAAAAAATATAACGAAATATAGAGATCATCCCAATGATAATTACCTGGTAGGCCCCCATACATCGAATGCACATAATCAAGAATCCTTTCAGTAATAAAACTGACTCTAGTATGTTTCCAAGAACACAGAACCTAAAAAGATTATGCTTACAGGTTTTAACACTATGAAACAAATTTTTTCTATGCAATTCTGTCATCCCACGTTCACTAAGATGTCCCAGACGCATATATCATAGTTTTGCATTATCATCATCTGACTCCACAGAATGAACTTTCACCTACAACTGTACTCCCCAACAGTTTGTAGTATTACCTGTAGTTAATTTTTTTTTCATCACAGTCAATGCAACCTTAATAATTCTAATAGTTTTTCTATCATCATTTGCCTTAGGAATAAAATCATTTATATGTAAAGTGCCCAAAGAAATCAATTTTTTCTCAAGATCTGAAATATGTTGACATCAAATAATGTTCTAACAGTGTCATCATACATCTGAACTCTGACTTCACCAATACCAATAATATTGCAACATTTATCATCACTTAAATAGACTGAGCCAGAATTAGTTAACATATATGAAGTAAATCACTCTATATTAGGTGTTTTGTGATAAGAGTACCCTGAATCAAGAATCAATGCATCCATGAACTGAGTTGATTAAACTGAAAACATATCACTATCACTGCAATCTGAATTGTCACTTTGCACCACATTTACAAACTTGAATGATGTATAACCTTTATCTCCAGTCAGTTTCTTGAGCTTTGGACAATCCCTCTTCATATGACCCGGCTCCTTGCACTTGCAACAATGAATTGTCTTTTTGCCTTTGAACTTTGATATGAAATTTTGCTTTTCAAAACCCACATTCTCTTTCTTCCTTCAACGATCCTGATTACCCTTAACATATAAACTATCACCATGAGAGTTTTCCCCTGCATTCGAATTCCGCTGGTTGTGAGCCAACAATGTTGCAGTAATCTCATCAATTTTTATGATTTCTTTTCGATAAGTAAAAGTTTCACGAGATGTTCATAGGAAGAAAACAGTAAACACAACCAAATCATTGTTCAGTCTTCATCCTCAATATTTTCATAATGCCGTGATAAATCTATGATTATTTGATTGAAGTCATTCACATGCTGCGTCAGATCAAAACCTTCTTGCATCTTCAGTCCATACAATTTTTGTTTTAGATACAATTTATTCACCAGAGATTTAGACATAAATTAAGTTTTTCAATTTTTTCCATACATCACTTCGAGATTCTAGATTCATCACGTGATACATAGCTTTATTTGTCAGACATGAACGTATGGTTACTGCCGCTCATTGTTGTAATTATTCTCAATCTTTATCCTCCATAACATCTGGTTCCATTGCCCACAAAGTCTTCAGTATCCTTTATTGCGCCAACAAATCATTGACTCTTATTTAACACAATCCAAAATTATCAATTCCACCAAACTTCGCCGCATCAAATTTTGCATCTCAAAATTTTTTCTAGGTTACAAGCCCTCGCCAACTCGGATGAAACCGCCTGGTTCCGATGCTGTGAATCCCTCCGTCGCGGCTGGAATACCCGTCGGTCACGCCAACCCGAAGCCTGTCGCGAACCTGCTTCCCGAAGCTGCTGGAAGAACCGTCGGTCGCGCGAAAGAAGGGTGGAAAAAAAAAAACCCACCTGCTCAAACTCGCAGGAAAAAAAAAGCCCTCCCGAAAATTCGCCGAACTGCTCCTCTCTGAGCTACTGATCACACGAGAGCACCTTCTGCCACGATCGTCAATCCCTCACCTGCACCGAACCGCCAAACTTCGTCTTCCTGCGCCAAGCTACGGCAGATTCGACCGTGTGCCAAAACGTCAGAACCCTAACCGAACCAAATTGCCAAAATTCGTCATTTCTCCGCCAATATTTTTATTCTTTTGGCCATCAAGAAATTAGGGCAAAAAAAATAAGAATCGACACAAATTCATAAGAACACAAAAATTTAACAAAGTTCGGCAAAGATACCTACATCATCAAGAGTAGAACGACAGCTTTCTTAACTCCAAAAAAAAAATTTACAGAATATAAGATACTCTTTAGGGTTACAAACAATCATATATATAGTCTTGGAATAAACTCTGAAGTATAATATGTAATTACATAATTACCCCTGTACCGTACTGTGGGGCGTTGTCATCACACCCCCAACTCACATAACGAAACACCCCATATTGAACAGATTCTTCCACTTCACGCCGCTACGTTCCATCATACATCCCTTATATAGTATATGAGCCATACCTAACAAGATATCTCAACATCTTTTCTTAGTTTATAAAAAAAAAAAAAATTAAATATTTTTTATATGATACTCAAAAAGACAAATGAAAACTTAATTTCATACAAAAATTACAAAAAGGATTTCTTAGGATTCATGTTGTTGGGCTTATTCTTTTTCTCTTAATTTCAATTTTTTAAAACCACCCACAACATTTATGCTTAAATAATTTAAATCAATGAACTTATGTAGTTTGATCAATTGCATACAAAGTTTATCTAACTTGAATGTTTCCTTACAGGGATTCCGGCGCATGTTACACTTAATCATCTTGATATTCCACAGGTTCTTCAAGATGAGTATGGAGGATGGCTAAGCCCTAAGATTGTGTAAATTCATGACCACTGAAAACTTCAATAACATAACACAGATTTAGTAGCATGATCATTCCTCTTTTGAAATTGTGCAGCAAGGATTTCAAAGAATTTGCAGATGTATGCTTCAGGGAATTTGGCAGTAAGGTCTCTCACTGGACCACCATTACTGAGCCAAACATAATTGGGTTAACGGGTGATTTCGGCCCGCACTCTTGGTGTTCTCCAAAATTTGAAATCATCAATTGCTATGCTGACAGTTCAGCAGATTGGATATACATTAAGGTTCACAATATGCTAATAGCACATTCAGAAGCTGTTAGACTATACAGAACAAAATATCAGGTGTCTTTCTTATCTTAATAACACTAAAATTTATTAAAATAAATAAATAAATGCAATGGGAATTGTATATTTTGTTATATTTTGAGCATGATATTTAATATGCTAAGAAACATAACGAAGGCAACCAGTAACATTACACTTTTGGCTTCTGCAAGTTTCTGTTCTGCCAAGAGATATATAATTTTCAATATTTTTTTTGGCAAACTTTTAATCGTGTAAATAGTTGAGGATGATTAGTTCCTTACTTCTTAGACAATGTAGCATCTTCAATTCTTATTTTCATGAATATTTAAGCAATGACAAATCTGTTCACAAACAGCGCTATCAAGGGGGCTGGATTGGACTGAATATTTATTCTTTCTGGTGCCAACCATTTTCAAACTCTCCTGCGGATCTTGAAGCGACGTTACGAGTAAAGAGCTTCATGTTTGACTGGTGAGTTTTAACTTGACTTTGCCAATAAAGGGCAGAAATTATGAAGTCAGATCATGATATTGTACTTGTATGCTATTGTGGGTTAATGGCACAGTAGTTATCATACACTATTATTTTGAAGCAACTGTCTGTGTTTAGAAGTCTAGACTATGAACATAAATAGGCTAATACAACAATGGTTTGAATTTATAATTCCTCTTTAGCAATAAGATAACACCTAAATATAATAAAAGTCAACATAATTTTATAGCCTGACTACTTGAAATGCAGGGTTCTAAGTCCAGTAACAGTTGGAGACTATCCTGAGCTGATGAAGAGTATTGCTAGCACAAGGCTGCCTTCATTTACCAACTCTCAGTCAGAAGTATTAAAGGGCTCATTCGACTTTATGGCTATAAACTATTATGCATCAGGGTACATAAGTGATAACTCCAATAGCTCCAAGGCAGGCGCTAGTGGTTTCCAAGCAGATATGGCTGCCATCATGCGAGGTTTTGTACTCTTTTTCCAGAAAAGGTGTTTTTTTCTGTTAAAAATTTTTGCACTTCTTGATATTGAAAATGGAAATACTTTAAAATTCTCTCGCAGTTAATAAGAATGATCCACCAACAATGGGCCCGGTTAGTAAGCAGCTTTCATTTCTTAATCCTCACTAGAATTTGGCATCCTTGCGTTGAAATGTGTGAACTTGTCTCTTGTACCAGTTTCTACCAACTCGTGTTCCAGAAGATTTTTCTGGACTTGAGAAGATGTTGCATTATCTCAAGGAGAAGTATGGGAATCCTCCAATTTACATCCATGAGAATGGTAAGTAATTTATAAATATAAAAGGATTTGCAGCATCATACAATAAACCATTACTCATCTAACACCTCATCCGTGTTTCTGTTTTTAGGCTTTGCCGCTGGACTTGAAAACGTTTTAAATGATACAGCGAGGATTGCATACTTAAAAGGTTACATTGGAAGCACACTTGAAGCCAGCAGGTAGTGCTGCATTTTTACCTATAAAGCATTATTGTTACAAAAATTGACTTAAGAAAACGGTGCATTAAATTTTAAACAGTTTTTTTCTTATCAAAATGCAGGAGTGGCGTACAAGTTAGAGGATACTTTGTTTGGTCTTTTCTTGATGTTTATGAGTTCTTGGGTGGCTACAAAAAAGGATTTGGACTCTACCATGTGGATTTTGATGATGAGAAACGGCGTAGAACGCCGAAGCTTTCAGCACATTGGTACTCCAGTTTTCTTAAGAATAATATTAGTGTGGTGTTCAGCATTGAGAGTGTTGGTCTTGAAGCCATTTCTCTTTATTCACAATAATTTTTTTTTTGTTGGGCAAAAACTATCATCTGGCACAGAGGTCATTTAGCTCTCAGAGAATGTCATTGAAGTGAAATAAAGATTAATTGAGTTTAAGAAAAATCGAAGTTTTTTTTTATGATGCATATCAGCTGCATAACTGGTGATACATGGAAAGCTATTCATGTTAAATAAAACTCGTGCTGTTAAAGGAACAATCTTGTTAGAAATATAGCAATTGATAAACCTATGGTCAGTCTCTATTAGCTATCAACAACTGCAATTGTTTGTCATCATCCTAATTCTGCTATTTACTACCTGTAACCATGGCCTTAAACAAGTGAGGTCAACAGGTCTACAAATTATTACTATAAATCGTATAAATTCTTATATTTTAGCTAAATACATTATAAGATGAAATAAAATATCAAATGCATATATTTTACAAAGAAATTATATAAAGATTAAATAAAAATAAGCATTTATAACAATAAAAGAAATCCTATACCACAGAAAATTCACTAATATTTATGTTTTTTCTATTACATAAATTAAAAATATGCTAGTTAATTAATTCATGTAAATTCTTTCCATAATTGGGTAAGCCAAACATAATTCATTGATTTAATCAGATCTTAAATTTCAAAACACCCAGCAACTTATGGAGTCTTTATTTTATTCCTTCAAAAGATTATAAGCAAGTTATTTTGATTTATTTATATTTTTATTACAAATAAATTTAGTTTAGTTTAATTTAATTTCTATTTGTGATGTTTAAATTTACAATTATCTGTTGTGATTAAAAGTTTTATGTTACTTTATTTAAAATTTTCAAGTTAGCTTGAATCAAAATATTATATTATGTTAGCTATAATTTTTTTTTCATTTTATTTTAGTTTCTTACATAAGGTAAAATGAAAATCTTATTTTAAATTGAATATAATTCTATTTCATTTTAATCCATATTTTCTTGTTGTTTTACATTAAAATTTTGTATAATTAGGTTGAGTAGAAAATTTATTTGAATTGGATTTGCATCTTCGTTCTTGTTAAAATCATAATCAAATATTATGGTGAATAAAATCTTAAGTTTGTTTTGAGTTAATGCTTGAAAGTAGTCCCTCATTGTAATTGTCATTCAAAGAGACGTTGGGTAGAATGCAAAAACATGACAGCGTAGGGGCACCGCAGCAAGCAAGCAGCACTGGGGCATCGCAAGCAGTGTAGGGGCACTGCAGTGGCAGCGCGACCACGCTCATATGTGCACGAGCACACCGTATCCGAAAGAAGATGTGCAAAAGCGGATGCAGGAAGGAAGTCACGTTTGCTGGCAGGGTGAAATGCACTTGGGGGTTTCAATCGGGAACGATCGAACGAGCGTTTGATCAACGCAGTTCAAAAATCTGACCAAGAAGTGTAAACAAATGCACCCTTAGATGAATAAAGACTCTGTTTGGGGCAGCTTTTTTTGCGCGGCACGACCGCAAGTCGCAAAATATTCGTGTTTGGCTCCCAACTTCGCGTGACTGAATGACGCTAAAATGGGGGGAAAGCGGGCCATGGGATCGACCCCACGGCCCCAGCTTTGCCTCGCTAAATATTCCAAATTGCCCCTAAGTGATTTATTGTAATTTTTTTCTTTTTGTTTAAGGTGAAAACAAATGCCCCATAATTTTTGTACATGACATTTTCTTTTTGGATGAAATAGAACACATTTTCCTAAAAAATTAGTTCATCACTAAAACTTGTAAAATAAATTCACATAGGATGCTTATATTTTGGTGTCTGATGGGAATTGTCTTGTAAGCATGTGTAACGCTATTATCATATATATGCTTATTTATATAGTCCAAACACTCCCATTAGGTTAAATATTTTTTTAACACCTTTATTGAAATTATTATTATAGTAAAAAAAAATCAATTTAATTAATAATAAGTTTATATAGTTATAATTGAGTATCAAATAATTCAAATTATACTTGAGATTTATATTATCATAATTTTTTTTAACCTCCAACAAGGGTTCATATAAAAATAAATATTTAGTTGGCAAATATTGTTAACATAGTATTGTCCTCAGCTTTTTTATTTATGTATTACATCTTTTAATTGCATTGTTTTTATTTCTTATTACATTTTGAAGTGCATTGTGTTTGATTGAGTAGAATTTGAGTTGGGAAGAATTTTGAAAGGAAAATTTAACTCAATTTGCTTTATATGGGATGTTCCACAACTTCTAAATTTTTTATATGTGACAAATGTCTCAAGAAACTTAAGAGTTCTAGCATTTTTTTTCAAAAGCCAAACAACTCTCTGTTCTCCTATTCTTGTCTCCATGAAATTTTAATGGTGGATAAATGATAGAAGTCTTAGCCATTACTGTAGATTATGACATTTGTGAGGTGGTACCTACATCAATGGAGGTGAAGATATATTATTGAGCTCTTTTAATTTAGCTGTTTGAAAATATAACTGAGGTTTTAAGAAAATATATTCAGCTCCCAAGACTTGTAGGGAGAAGGCATTCTCCGGCTACCTCCGTGGTTCGGTTCGTGTTACACGGTTCCTCTCCTCCATAGGGGATGGTCCGACGATGTCCTGGTACAACCCATCATCAAGCTTTTCCTATAGTTGGATCGCTCTTCCTCTATTGTTTGTTGGTGGTTCGCCCTGAGGGTAGTTTTCCCACTATGTCTGGGACTACTCCCAAGGCAGTCGTGGCTTTGAGCACCTCTGCAAATTGTCCCGGCATTTGTTTGGTGATCTGAGTTCTCAAACCTTGCAAGCCTTGTTAAAAAATTTCTTCTAAGAACTCCCTAGTGCATGCTATTTTCACAATGTTCCTCTGACTGGATTCTCCCTGCTGTTGTTGTGGGGTTATCTTCTTGTTAACGACATATTTCTACGCTCTCCGCAACTTAAAGAATGTTGAATCCGACAATGTGAGAAAACGCCCAAGGTATAGAGCGTTTTGTAGGGGAGGGAAGGAGAGAGAGAGTACATTCAAGAACAATAAAAAAGAGTCTAGCATTTATTCACGACATGGGCCCCTTATTTATAAACATAGATCCCGCATTAAAAAACTACATATTATTCCCATTTGACTTTTTAGAGATACTTCTTAATAATTATAGAATTATTTAAATTAAATAAGATCGGGGAACTGATTTGATCAACAAGAGATCGTTGATCGTCCAACAATGCTTAATCTGATCGATATTTAACCTGAAAGAATGCTTCTTATCAATCGTCCTGAAGGTTGTTCATTGCATTGCGAGAAATCTTCTGGCATATTCGCCGATCGCCCAAACTAGACGCCTCTCTCACTAGTGTATAACCAAAACAACAGTCAACATCTTCATTGGATCGATCGTTTCTTCCCAAGCCATTCATCCATCTTGAGATTCATGCCGACATATTTTACACGTACAATTTTAAAATAATATTACTATTTAAATAGCAATTTCCTGACACCATTTTTTTATTGGGTTCATCTGGGGATATCAGGCATGGGTTCATGGGACAACTACTAAAATTGGCTCATTTAACTATTATATTATGGGATTTTTAAATACATAGCACCTGAAATATTATCATTTATATATTTCACACTTCAAAGTTAATATTATGAAATTAACACTTCCTAAAATAATTCCGTTAACAACACTACTTCCGTCCCTAATCGTGTTTCNGCACCTGAAATATTATCATTTATATATTTCACACCTCAAATTTAATATTATGAAATTAACACTTCCTAAAATAGTTCCGTTAACAACACTACTTCCGTCCCTAATCGTGTTTCCCCTCTCTACGGCCGCTCTGGCCAACATCGCTCCCACCCGACCTGGCAAACCAACCCATGCATGCGCTCGTGTCTCCTTTCCTGGGCACACCTCTCCCAGTTTTACCCGCAAACCAATGCAGGCAGCACCCGCAACTCCTCACGGTGGAGGCAGAGGAAGCTGCTGCAGGGAGATCTGAGGTAGATGAGAGGGAGCTGTTCGCTGCACAGGAGGTGTTGCCGGCTGGAACGATGAAAGAGAGGAGATTTGTGTATGCAGCAAGGGAGAAGGATGGGCTTGAAGATTTGGCTTCCCGGTTTGGCAATCGAGCTGCGAGGCAACGCCATTAACGGAATTATTAACGGAAGTTTGAATTTTATAATATTAACTTTTGGGGTATGAAATATATAAATAANTTGCCGGCTGGAACGATGAAAGAGAGGAGATTTGTGTACGCAGCAAGGGAGAAGGATGGGCTTGAAGATTTGGCTTCCTGGTTTGGCAATCGAGCTGCGAGGCAACTCCATTAACGGAATTATTAACGGAAGTTTGAATTTTATAATATTAACTTTTGGGGTATGAAATATATAAATAANTGTTTTACCCGCAAACCAATGCAGGCAACACCCGCAACTCCTCACGGTGGAGGCAGAGGGAGCTGCTGCAGGGAGATCTGAGGTAGATGAGAGGGAGCTGTTCGCTGCACAGGAGCCTAGAAGGATAAAGGGGTTGCATGTCCAGGTGCTGCCGGCTGGAACGATGAAAGAGAGGAGATTTGTGTAGGCAGCAAGGGAGAAGGATGGGCTTGAAGATTTGGCTTCCTGGTTTGGCAATCGAGCTGCGAGGCAACGCCTTTAACGGAATTATTAACGGAAGTTTGAATTTTATAACATTAACTTTTGGGGTATGAAATATATAAATAAGAATATTTTGGGTGCTATGAATGTAAAAACCCCTTCTACTATTCGGATAAAACCATCCAACGTTTTAATAGAACAACTTTATGGCTTATGCGACTATGAGTATTCACTCGAATAAGACTAACTTTTGTTTATTCATTCATTTTTAAAAAGGGGTTTTATCATATCAACAATCCAAATTTTTAAATAAAATGAATTGATCATCCAAACTTAAAATTTTATATTTCAACAACCCAAAAATCACCCAAAACTCTAAATAAAATGGATTAATCGTTTTTGTTTCTAAAGAAGAAAAAAAAATTTAAGGATGGTTGGAATTTAAATTTTCATTTTGGGATAATTGCATACATATCACCTGAAATATTGATATTTACAAATTAACCATCCAGGTGATTTTTTGAAACTGTCGAAGAATCGATAAAAATGAAAAAAAATGTGTTCGGACTGTACCATGAATTTTCATATTTGAGCGAGAGTTTGAAAAATGGATGAAAGAGGATGGCCGATTTGTAAATCAAAAGTTTCAGGTGGTCTATATGTAATTGCTCCTTCAAGTTTAGGTGGCCAACACATTATATTTAAAGTTTTTGGTAGTTGATATTTAAAAACCCCAAAATTTAAATATTAAGAAAAAAAATAAGGCTTGAATATAAATTGTTCTTGAAATAATCTACGCAACAGAATTACTAAGTCTTACACAAGCAACGACTTTGTAACATTCATACAAAAGACTCAAGTTTAAATTCGCTATTTTCTTGCTTTTATTTATACTAAGTTGAAAAATTAAAGCTCCAGACAATGACCACATGCTAACGACGCATAACTTTAGCTATCCTATTTTTTAAAACATAAGCATGTTCGCAGACAAAGTTCATAAATCCTCAGATTACAATCTATGGAAAAATATTGAAGGAAATGCTTCTAATTTAGTCCCAACAAGGCTTCAAATGGTATCCCAAGGAGCTAATGCTGCCCGATGTACTACAAAAACGTTTTATGGCTGAGCTTTATAACAAGCATGCTGGTGCAGATGCGGGACGCGCGGGCGGAAGGAAAAACATCAACTCAAATTCTGGCATGGCGTGGAAACAGGATCGACCTGAATGACACCGCATACAGAAACAACGTCCTGTGAAATTTTATTTTCTATTTCTTTATTTCGAATTAAAATTATTATTTTTAGATTATTTATATGTTGTAATTGATGTTCTGAAAAATTTATTTTGTTTTATGTATTTGGAGATTTGTTCTCAAACTTACTGTTATAAGAAATGATGTATCATTTTCTTTCTACGAGTAGTGTGTCAGTGGCTTGCTCATGAACAGTGGCAGACATCCCTCGGCAACCATGACACATGAAACTAGGTTTTTTTTTTTAATTCTATTTTTTGTTTTCAGCCCAGATATTTGTCAAAAGCCTCTTAATCACTTTCAAACACTGTCGAGAACACATTGTCTCATTCCCTTGGTATTCCACAATCACCTCCTCGTTACATCCACTTCTTAAAATTTTCTAAGAACTTTAAAATGATGTTATTTAATATTGGAGACAGATAAATCATCAAAGGTTTTTAGGAGCTTACTATAGAGGATATGCATTGAAAAATTCTCCAACTCTAACAAAAATTTGTTGCATTTAATAAAAGAGAAGATAACTTGGAAAGGACACTAATAGCCGCAATGGTGACTTGTCAGATTGTGAAGAAGTAAATACCTTCCAAGAGAATATTTAAAGTAACGAATAACAAATAACCTAACAATTTGATAAAATATTGGAGCCAAATAAATCATCAAAAGTGTTTATAAGCTTACTATAGAGATATGCAGTGAAAAATTCTCCAACTACAACAAAAACTTGTTGCATTTAAGAGAAGAAAGCTTGGAAATGTCACTAATTGCCACAATGGAGACTTGTCAGATTGAGAAGAAGAAAATACCTTCGAAGAGAAAGTTTCAAGTGACAAATAACTGATACCCCAACTATTTGATAAAATATTCAAGCCAAAATTTCATAGCAAAATTTGACTTACCATATTTTGAAATACCTTTGAATCTGGATGCATTCATTGAGTAGCTTAAAATAATAAAAATTAATTTTTTTTAAAAAAGGTATTCCTCCTGACAAAAGAGTTCAATTGATAGTCATCAAACTCAGAAAGAACGCTTTCTTATAGTAGAAAAACATGAAGCATTTTCGACAATGTTAATGAAAAAATAAAATCACCACATTGCCCCAAGCTAAAATCCCAAGCTAAAAAAAGGGATGTACCGCAAACGCCTTTTCTTGTATTATCGACAAGATATGTATATAAAACTTCCCAACGCGAGCCAGAGAGAATCTTCTACAAAAGAGTCCCCTGAATTTGATTAACTCATTATGAAATGTGAGTTGGTGAAACTAACAAAACATACAGTGGTGAGATATCTTGGAGGATTGAAACTATACATCACTAATGTACCGCAACTGTGATCGTATTGGCCCCTACTTGACGTACAATCCCTTGCTTTAAAGTAAAGAAGCAACAATGCCACCAAGTAACCACCACATATTACAGAAAGTGCTCAACTCTAGAATTAGGCGACAGGAGTACCCTCATTTGAACGCCCGAGTCGACCACTCCCTTGAGAAACCAATCTAGAGTACAAAAAAATTGGAGACCAGCAACACTCCCAAACTTGCCCTAACAAGGAAGTTCTTCATGTGTTATGATATTGGATGCATTGCATTTACCCGAAATAGGAGGGAGATCATTTCAATGAAAATGGATCCATTGATGATATAGACGATTACACATGAGAAAATTAAGATGCCGGAAAAGAGTTTCATCTCCTAGCTAACAAGGGAGTCATGTTAGTTGTTCAACACATTCTTCATATCCATTGCAACGTAAAGAAAATATGTGGTCTTACCATAACATAGACAGTTGTGAGAATGTGGTGTATACCGAAATAATTGATAGGTTGAGCATGGCCACACGAAAACACACCCAATCTTATTCCATCTTGGTTAAAAAAAGTAATAAGATCACAATTGTCAGGAAATGTCTCATAAAGTATTCTATTGAAGACAAATTCCAAGAGTAAATGTGGTGTGTTGTGGCCTCATTGATACCTGTCACATCCTAGTGGGTCGTCATTGGCAATATGATCATTGCACACCTCATGGTTTTTACATGAACACATTCTCTCACCAAGAATGGGAAATGCATCACACTCTAACCTTAGGAGTTTGGGTAATAAGCACATTTATAAAGTCTGAAAATAAAATGCCATCAAGTTATTTTTATGTAGGCCTTGAGCAAAACATTAATAGGACAAACATTTGTGGTCTTGAAAGACTAAATCCAAAGAACCCATCGTGAATTTAGCTCGAAGATCATTAATCGCTCGAAGATTGATTCAAATTTTGGCTCAGATTGAGATCAGATAAAAATAAATCAGTCGAGTTACGAGCCAAGATTTTGGATCTAATTATTTTCGAGCCAACCCCGGCTCGGATTAAAATTGGGTCGTTAATAGTGTATTGCTGTGAATATAGTGAACTTAGCTCGAACAACATTAATCGCTCGAAAATTAATTCAAATTTTGGCTCGGATCGAGATCGGATTGAAAAAAACGAGCTAAACAACGAGCCAAACTTTCAGATCGTTAACAGTTCAAGATATAAGACATCCCCTACTGAGATAATTTTAAAATGTCTCGATTGATGGTCTACCTTTTAAGGTTGCCATCACTTAGAGAGAGTCAACATGTTATAGACTTAATCTCAGAATCTATACTTTCAAACTGACTCACCTACCAGAAACAATCAATCAAGTATGAGAAATTATAGAAACAGGTTAAAGACTTGATGACTAGAGGATTGGTTCACGAGAATACTAACTCATGTGCAATTTCAATTCTAGTTATGCTAAAAAAGAATGGTTATTTATTCTAAAAGAATAAACTTTGGAACGACGTAAGTGTTCCAAAGTTGACTTCATACCTGAGTTAACCCAAATGACAAAAGGAACACAAATATTATTACTACAAAAAATCAAATAGACAATTATAACCAAACACACACTAAGTTGAAATGGGAAATACAATAGCACAACACAACCTCATGCTAGGGTGGGTTTGATTCATGGGGGGTCGGCTAGGTGTTCAGGGAGTGGTGTTAGGTGGTTGGAATGGGATGTGGGATTACTAGAAACTGCAAAGGTGGGGCTGGAATTGTGATGGCAGTTAGGTGGAAGCCCTGGACAACAAAGACATCGAAGCAGAGGGTTCGGATATTGGAGCAGTGAAGAGCGAGGGTTGTGCACTGCCCGACAACGAGGGGGGGATGGGGGGAGTGAGAAGGAAGGCGGTTTAGGGGCGTTGACAACAAGAATAAAGGGGAAGTGGGGTTTCTGGGAAGGCGGCAGTTAGTCAGAAGGGAAAAGTTCTGAGAATGGAAAAATCGATGATAAAATACAACATCAAAAGCAATATACAACCAAAACATCACTTGACCCTTGAAGAAGAATCATGATCTCAGAACGAGATAGAAATTACGACATTCCTGACAAAAAAACACATGAAAACCGACTTAAAGCACAAAAACAACATACTCATTCTACTAGGGTAAGATATGCTCCAATCCCACAATAAGGAAGGATCAATTGGCCCCTTTGATTCACTGGATTGAACTGACACACGCAAAGGATGGTTGAACCGCTCCCTTCAATCTATTGCCATCGCACGTCTCGCAGAAGCAGGAGTTGTTTGTTCCGCAAGAGCGGGAGTTGCGTGTCCTACATGAGGGGGAGTTGTGTGTCTCGCAGGAACGAGAGTCGCATGTCCTGCATACGCACGGAAGAAGCCTTGCTTCATGTCTTTTATAGACTATCGTGAGCTTCTAGTGAAGAAGGCCAAGCTCCTCCTACCTAAGGAGAATGATGTCAGATGCAGGTACAAATGAGAAACAACAAAGTTGTGAGTGCGGATGCAGGACGCAGAAGGTAAAATGTGGAATCACATTCTGGTATCTAAGAGGATTGGGATATGAATACCATGATTGTCGGATTTCACCTTTGTGGGAATCAAGTCGAGCGGCTTCTGATTTGGGATTTCTTGCCTTTTCTCACAGCCAAGGGTCCTGTGGACCCTTATTTCCTATTTTTTATATCTAATTTAAATTATTTTCTATTATGAAACTATTTTTATGTTATATTTGTTGTTTTGAGACTTAGCTTTGTTTTGTATATTGAGAGATTTGTTTCTCTAATTTGGTGCTCAAAGAGACCTATTTTATAATTCTTTTTGCAAGTGGTATGTTTATAGCTTGCTTAGGAAAAAGTGGAATTTCCCTCGATAATCGTGTCTTGCTAAAGTCGAAATTTCTTGGTTCTCTTTGCTATTTCAACCTAGACAATCGTCAAATGACTCTTAACCCCTTCCAAACATTGTCAACCTCCCATATTCTCATCCCATTGCTATTCCGCAACCACCTCCCCTATCTTGACCCTGGAGCTTAGAATTAACCAATACAGGAATAGACAGTCGGACGATATGAATTAAAATTTCAATATTTGTCTACAGATGAAAGAGCCATTAAAATTAAAACAATATATTTAAAATTACCTCGTTACTGATTGCATGTGTCTTCTAGAAATGTTACTCTTCTAACGCTCATCGTTAATCTTTTAATTAACCTGAGAAAATAATTTAAATGTAACTGTGAACTAAACAAGCCAGTGAATACTCATACTTTTATACTAGAAAAAAGAAATCAAAATACATATCAGGTAAACCTTTAATAAATCAATATAAACATTTAACATATTATTTAAATGAATTACTATATCAATATCATGTCAATATTATTGTCATAGAAGCATCGTCTAAAAATTCTTATTTAAGACATATCAATATCAATATCTTTTTCATATACGTGCACAGATACTTTAGTGTTCCCCCACTAGTATCATCAATGGGTGACTCTATCATAGTAAGTTATGTATATACAAACAATCCACATAAACATATAATTCATAATAATATGACCAATAAGAAAAAAAAATCTCAATCAGAATAAAACATGCATAAGTGTCATTAACTGCAAAGTAATTGAGAAAAAATAAACTATTACCATAAATTAAAAGTACGAGCACTCACCTCGATGTCGATTGAATTATTATTTAATTTGTCTTAACGTCGACTCCTTCAAAATTGGAAGTCTAAAATAAATGTGGCCCGACCATCAATACGCAGATATTTTATGCTCCAAAAGATTGCCAAAAACTTGACCCAAATTATATTTAGCGATTAATGTGAATATATAAAATGATTTCAAAAAGACAAAATAAGCCTTTACATTATGGGTACTATGCAAGTATACACATCGTTTCAAGTAATATAAAACTTTTTTTAAAAGTCTCAATATCGAACCCACAGGGAAAGCTGTAACTTCTTAATAATGACTTAAAAAAACTTATATCTAAATTGTAAATAAAAATGATAGGAGAATAGTGTCGAAATTTTTGTAAATGACTAAAACTAAATTTATGTGCAATCTCAATTTAAGAAGAAAGTAAGAACAAAGTTTAAAAAACTAATAAAGTTTAAATGAGTTCAAGTATTAAGAAAAGATCTTTCCAATTGCAAAGATCTTAATCAGTGTAGGAATTAAATGATTAAAATATGAAATAATGTATTGTGACAAATAGGAACATATATATTATTTACCCCCTCTCGATGCTAGCAAAAAATATTGGTTAACATTAAGTTTGTTCCACCTTGTGTAATAGTGTTGAGTAGATCCTAGCTTCTCACTTCTAGATTACTCACTATGTCCTCTCTATAGAATCTACTAGGGACCCTTAGATTCAAACTCAAGTTTGAATTGACAAAAGAATCTAGTGTGTCATCTTAGAAACATCAATTCCACGCCCATCAAAACTTATCTCCCTATCTATTTGCACTTTTGCTCGGATAATCACAATGACTCTTTCCAAAGTTAAGTGTGATACCGACTAATTGAGTGAAATCACAACCCTCTCAAGTTATTATGTTTGCAACAAATTTTAACATCACAAATGGTCATTTTGTAAAGTAAATTAAGAACCGGTAAAAATATCATCATAAATTTTAAATTAAAAAGAAATTTTTAAATCATTATCATCCCACATGATTAATTCCAATATGCAAGGAGAAAAAAAAACTACTCAGAATTCATGGAGATAAAACAAAAATACATGATTTGTATTGAAAATCAAGCCTTAACAGCAAAAACTCAAACACAAATACAAAATACTTATTTTATGTCTTCTCCCCAAGCAATTCCTGAGTTTCCTTCAAGCAATCTCCAAACTCTTCTTACACAACCAACGATTAACAAATATGAATTTATGTACCCACTAGAGCCTCTCTAACCCTCTTCTCTCGCCCCTTCCAAAGCCCCCATTTAATAGAACTCTGAAAATAACCAAGGGTCACTTCAAGTACCCCTTCATCCAAATTCATTGCATCTTCTAGAGAAACCATTTCTGGCGCTACGGCGCCACTCTAGGGCGCTATGGCGCCCATCACGTCCTCAAACTGACGCTATGGCGCCAAAGGCTGGCGTTATGGTGTCATAAGATGTGTCATTTTGCTCCATTTTACCCTCGTTTTCTCTAAATATTTCATTCATCGTACCTGAAATAAAAAACATGCAAAATACATTCATTTAAAGTGCAACATAATCAAAATTGTGCATAAAATGAACATTAAATGCATATTAAAAATAAGTAATTTTAAGGTGTATCAATATGGTAAAAAATTTAATTAATTTATTATTTTAATAAACTATTAGCTTTCNTAAGGGTCACTTCAAGTACCCCTTCAAAATTCATCCAAATTCATTGCATCTTCTAGAGAAACCATTTCTGGCGCTACGACACCACTCTAGGTCGCTATAGCGCCCATCACGTCCTCGAACTGACGCTATGACGCCAAAGGCTGGCGCTATGGTGTCATAAGATGTGTCATTTTGCTCCATTTTACCCTCGTTTTCTCTAAATATTTCATTCATTGTACCTGAAATAAAAAACATGTAAAATACATTCATTTAAAGTGCAATATAATCAAAATTATGCATAAAATGAACATTAAATGTATATTAAAAACATGTAACTTTAAAGTGTATCAATACGGTAAAAAAATTAATTAATTTATTATTTTAATAAACTATTAGCTTTCTCTTATTTAAGTATTAAATTTCTATTATTTTACATCGAGTAATTATATATATATATATATATATATATATATATAAAACTGATGGTCGAGCCCTAAACCACACGAGATCTTCACCTTTGTTCACGCAAGATCCTCCTATTACCCGCATGCAAGAGGCTCCCTCGATGCTTCCTCCTTCGACTTCAGCTCCCTTTTTCCTCCTCTACAACAATGGTGGTGCCTCTATTACTTTAAATGCGACTCAATCCAACACCACACGTACGTCCCTTCTTCAACTTGCCTTGCTCGGCCTCCTGAACAACCAGTCTTTATCACTTTCATCTCGCCTCCTCTGCTTACGACGATGTCACGATAAAACCCCAGAGTCACGCCTCTACTCAACCATGCCTCCTCCGGCAACATCCCTTCTCTCGACTCTACAAGTAAGTTAACTTGCCTCTACCTTTTCATCTACAAGTGGATTTATATAAAAAAAAATATCTTCGGCTTATACCCTCTCGTTTCACCTCCCCCCTATGGAATTCCGACTATTCAGGTCTTCTTCTTTTCCTTTGGTTCCCTCAACTTCTCGTTCCCTCTTCTTCGATTCTTCATTACTCCTCCCTCCAAATAACGGAACCCGGACGTTACATCCCCGCTACATCCATTTCCTAAACGCCTCTAGGAACCGTAGAACGGTGTTACATGCTTTTATATTTTACTAAATTAACTCCATATGCCTATTTAAATCAAAACAAAACAATATAAAATAGCTTAAACTCAACTCTGATGTCACCATTACATGTTTATGAGATAAATAGTGATTATTGAAAACATAAACATCGTTAATCAAAATTTAAGGTACATATAAATACACACGCAAACATGCTAACCTAATGAAGCCTAGAGGCAGATAGCCTAACTTAATTAACGAGTAAAGCCACCAATAATGACAAGAAAAGCGGACTCCCTGTACAAAATTAGGGCATAAACAGATCCAAAATGCCTATAGAACTACTTAAACATACAAATTTGGCTTAACAAGAAATGAGAATTACCAGCTTCATTGATTATTGTGTAGACCCATGTGAAGGGCAGCAGCATAATCCCCAAATTGGATATCAGTTGGAGGAACCATTTCAAAAGCATAACAGATTGGTCTACAGACCTGCATCGGCCTTGCAATCCCACAGGAATCTGAGAAACTACCAAAATTTGCCTCGTCAAATGGAGCTGATTCGGTGAGGAAAAAGAAACAATCCCTGGCTAGCCTTTCAACCTGAAAACAGTTCAGTCATATGTTGTGCAGGCAAATTATTTAAAAAGCATGGAAGATGTATCGATGTTGTCATCATTAATTGAAAGATAAATCACAAATATCAAAGAAACTGATGAAACATGTTTGAACTAAGGTTTGATATGGCTTATGATTAATTATAATTAGTCTAAAATGTCATCATCACCACCATAACTTTGTAAGATGATTCTTGCGGAATTCATTCTTTTTTACATTCTCAACACTTAGTTTAAACGCCTCCTTATTTCACATACTGTTATGAGGTTACTTTTGTCCACTTCTTACTTCACATCTTTCTATCGTTAATATTGTTCATTATGCAACATAGCACATGCCCAAATAACTAAAACCCCTTTTTTTCTTTTTTCTCATTAGCAGTAAACAAAACTCCCTTCGACTTGCTATGAGTTGTTCCTCAAAGCCACTGCTTAGCCTTCTGAAAGAGAAAAGGACACAAATCCCCAAAATTTGATATTTCGCTATCATAATTTCTTCACAAAATCACATTCTACATTCANAGAATTCATTCTTTTTGACATTCTCAACACTTAGTTTAAACGCCTCCTTATTTCACATACTGTTATGAGGTTACTTTTGTCCACTTCTTGCTTCACATCTTTCTGTCGTTAAAATTGTTCATTATGCAACAGAGCACATGCCCAAATAACTAAAATCCCTTTTCTTCTTTTTTTCTCATTAGCAGTAAACAAAACTCCCTTCGACTTGCTATGAGCTGTTCCTCAAAGCCACTACTTAGCCTTCTGAAAGAGAAAATGACACAAATCCCCAAAATTTGATATTTCGCTATCATAATTTCTTCACAAAATCACATTCTACATTCAAAATCCCTTCTCCCTTCAATCATCTGATATCTAACAGTTCAAATAAAAAAATAAAAAGAAAAAATCAATCAATTTCAAAGTAGATAAAAATAATAGATCAAATTTTTAACGGCTCCAACAATTTTCAATAACATTCATTAAATCACACTTGCTCTTGTGCTCGAAACATGAGCTTTCAATCATTGTTCCTCTTAGGTACCTCAATAGTAGACAACTAGCTCTTTTGGTTGAGTATTAAGAGTATAAATGAAAACAAATACATGAATTTAATTTGTCAATTGTTCCGTACGAGAAAAACCCCATCAACAATGCCACCCCAGTCCACTGACACATCCCATCTTACAAGAGCATGCTCATCCTCCAACGCTACCCATGTTCCTCAACACTAGCCACGTCCCACAATGTCACAACTAACCCTCAACACCACCACCATAAGCCAACATGGCCCATCCTACAATGATTCCCACAATTCTATACAATTCATGTCACCCGGGTTTACACTTGCCACCAACATTATTGTCATCCACGAACAACATAACCAACTCCTAATGCCATCATGACGTCGCCAACCTATAACTCTAATCTAGTTTTTCTATTAAATAAATATTTTTAGGTTTATNTAAATACATGAATTTAATTTGTCAATTGTTCCGTACGAGAAAAACCCCATCAACAATGCCACCCGTGCCCTGACACATCCCTATCTTACAGCACCATGCTCATCCTCCAATGCTACCTATGTTCCTCAACACTAGCCACAACCCACAATGTCACAACTAACCCTAAACGCCACCACCATAAGCCAACATGGCCCCATCCTACAATGATGCCCACAATTCTATACAATTCATGTCACACGGGTTTACACTTGCCACCAACATCATTGTCATCCACAAACAACATAACCAACTCCCAATGCCATCATGACGTCGCCAACCTATAACTCTAATCTAGTTTTTCTATTAAATAAATATTTTTAGGTTTATTTATGATATTAATGTATTAAAACAGATAAGTTATTAAGAAATATGGATCCTGAATCCATGCAATAAAACACAATTATTTAACAACCAAATAAATAGTCCTAAGAAATTAAAACTCATTGTATTCTTTTATTCTGCTATTATCTCAATAGGCAAATAATATGGACCTAAAACTTTCTTTTATATGCATCTTAGGATATAGTATCAATGAATTGGGTACTTAATAATTTCTATTAGATTTCACCACATTATTAAAATTAGAGGGTTCATTTAGTTAATTCTAAAATAGACTTTTTCATCTTTCATTATCTCTTTTATATTTAAACAATATCCTGATATGTACAGATTTAATACTCTCCATTGAAATCTAAACATTTCGTTTCTTTTGCCTAACCAATTCTATATAACTAACTTTCTACCATAACACTTGACATAGTGAAAAGTATTAAAGTTAAGTCTTTGACCGTGATTGCTACCATCTTTCCAGTACTTAGAAAGTTTTGTATGATTGTATCAATAAAATTATTTGTGGCCATCTATTAAAAAAACATTTGATAAATTTTCTTAGTTGTATTTGATCTTGCTGCTCTCACAAAAAAGGAAAAAAAAAACCCTCTGCTGTAATTTTTTAATATAATGAGACATTATGTCTAGCATTAATTTTGATTAAACTTAAAAATTTCAATTGGCACTTTCAAAAACCTAATTTCACATAGTGAGAACTTACCCTAATTACAAGAACTATCAGCTTATCAAACCAAAAAGAAAACAAACATTTATGAATTGCATGCCCAAAAAAAGAGAAAAGTGTCAAAATAATTATCTGACTCTTTGCAGAGTCATTTTAATTTCATGGTGTGTAAAGTGTCAAGTTAGTCCTAAGAATTTTTCAATATGGGCTGAAATAGTCCAATAGTCTACAAAGAGNCTTAATGTATTAAAACAGATAAGTTATTAATAAATATGGATCCTGAATCCATGCAATAAAACACAATTATTTAACAACCAAATAAATAGTCCTTAGAAATTAAAATTCATTGTATTCTTTTATTCTACTATTATCTCAATAGGCAAATAATATGGACCTAAAACTTTCTTTTATATGCATCTTAGGATATAGTATCAATGAATTGGGTACTTAATAATTTCTATTAGATTTCACCACATTATTAAAATTAGAGGGTTCATTTAGTTAATTCTAAAATAGACTTTTTCATCTTTCATTATCTCTTTTATATTTAAACAATATCCTGATATGTACAGGTTTAATACTCTCCATTGAAATCTAAACATTTCGTTTCTTTTGCCTAACCAATTCTATATAACGAACTTTCTACCATAACACTTGACATAGTGAAAAGTATTAAAGTTAAGTCTTTGACCGTGATTGCTACCATCTTTCCAGTACTTAGAAAGTTTTGTATGATTGTATCAATAAAATTATTTGTGGCCATCTATTAAAAGAACATTTGATAAATTTTCTTAGTTGTATTTTATCTTGCTGCTCTCACAAAAAAGAAAAAAAAAACCCTCTGTTGTAATTTTTTAATATAATGAGACATTTTGTCTAGCATTAATTTTGATTAAACTTAAAAAATTCAATTGGCACTTTCAAAAACCTAATTTCACATAGTGAGAACTTACCCTAATTACAAGAACTATCAGCTTATCAAACCAAAAAGAAAACAAACATTTATGAATATCATTTAATTGCATGCCAAAAAAAAGAGAAAAGTGTCAAAATAATTCTCTGACTCTTTGCAGGGAGCCATTTTAATTTCATGGTGTGTAAAGTGTCAAGTTAGTCCTAAGAATTTTTCAATGTGGGCTGAAATAGTAAAATAGTCTACAAAGAGGACTATTTCAGCCTGAAATTAAAGTTTATGGATTAATTTGACCATTTTATACTCTGCGACTAAAATGGGCCAATGTAAACGGTCAAGAGGCTATTTTGTCACTTTGCTCCCCAGAAAAATGATGTTAAAGCATATTTGTTCATTATTCTGCAGTGTACACATCTAAAATGAATGATGAACTTTGCATTGCATGTTATTAATATCTAGGTAGAGAGGATAAGAATAAAAACTGACACTAATGGATGTTTAACATCGTTAGTCCTCAACAAAACTATAAAGCCTGCAATAGTACCTGACACTGAGCAAACCTGATGTTGTTCATTATGATAATTGGCCGAAGTTTGGTCAAGCTATCAGCCAAAATTCGAACAGCAAGAAACTCTAAGAAGTTCTGCAATTCAAGAATATCTGAATGCTCAGCCTCATAATCAACAAACCATAAGACTGAATGGATTTCTTTCCAAGGGATAAATGTATCTCCTTTAGCTCCAATAATAATTTGAGATGGACGTATGACATTCCATAGTACCCTGACACCAGTTGGAAAAGCATTGATGCATGAAGAATCTTGATGTCTTGTGGTAGCATATATCTTTTTCGAACTTAGGCATTGCGAAAGATTTGGTGTAAAATGCAAATTTTTATCATTAAGCACAAGCACACAACCATCAACAGTTGAAGGCAGAAGTTGAAGAAAAGAATAACCAGTCGTAACTTCATCTTCTTGAAAACAGCTATTGGGTGGAGTAGCAGACAAAATCCTAGAGCCATAATCATGCAAAAAGAAACAAGAATTGCCATAACGACATCCCTGTTGTTAAAAACAAATCAGTGGGAATCAATAATACATAAATGAACATACATAACGAAATCAAAATACTTAATGTTTGCATTCTCCATAAGAAAAATATTCCATAATGCAGAATTCAACTCCAATTAAATGAAAAATTCATTATATTTGAAATAGTCTACGACTTAATATGTTTCAAACCGTCTAAAGTGCATTATGCTAGAGCAGAAATAAGGTTAGCAAAAATGCCACAGATAATATAGGTGTACAAAAATCTATATCATCACTAGTTTCCACAGAGCCACTTAATCATACATAGCAGATAAGAATATGATGTGGTGGATGAATCTCTTACATCTATATACATTATTATCAAGAACTCGATCAGATATGAAAAAATTAAAAAAGTTCCCTCACCTTCACCCTCAGCGGAGGAATTCTCGCAGGCTCTAGACAATTATCTTACCGCTCACCAACAATCTTCATCCCAAAATAACTACCTTGAGTTTAAACTCAAGGAACTACAAAAAGCATCTTACATTAGACTTTAATGCAACCTCCTTCACTTACATGAGTAACCACAAAAAATATATCAGAAAAATCACTATCTCATACAAGGTTATAGGTACATACACGTTCAAGTGATTCTTCCCATTCAGCCATGGCCAACCAATATTCTTATTTGGTTGTTCCAGTTAGGAGCTTACTAGTTGATGGTTACAACTTTTCAGTTTTCCTAGTGAAAAAAAAGCAGCAAAACAAATTCTCCCGGGATCATCTATAAAAGTACATCCAAAGTAGAGCTCCAAAGAAATAACCAACGCCACCATGCCCCTACAACTAACGATACAAATAATATGAGAAATAGTTAGACAAGTACATATCATAACTATTAGATTTATTGGCTTTTCAGAAGGCAGAAGATTGAGAACGGGGAAGCTAAAAGTTGATTGCACCCGGTTTGGTGTTCTGGGAAAGAAAACCGGTATTATAATGAGAGATTTGAACGTGTTAAGGAAAAAAAATTAATATATATATATGCTTATGTTTATGTAAAATTGCATATTCGGATACATAGAGACAGACTATTGGCCTACTCGGATGTATGCATGCAAGTTGCAATAGTGAATAATATTATTCTAGTAATGTTTACAGTTACATTAAACCATACCAGATGGTCATACATGTTGTGCCTATCAGTAACTTCCAAAACAGTGGTATGCAAAAGCAAATCTATGATAAATTATCCCATGATAAATGAACTAGCTTTTGCTAAAGATAACAAAAATCATCAATGCACAAGAATGTTCCAGGTTTCAGAATGTTGAAAGAATTTTTTTCAAATCATCAAAACAGAAAGCGAGGTTCACATAGAAAAGGGCAGATGGGCCAACAAAAGAAAAAGAAAAAGTGTAAGAATGCTTTGTACCTGAAATGTAAGAAAAAAATTGCATACAGGTTTTTTGGCCTGAAGCGAATGAGAGTAATAGCATTCATCCCCTCGGTTGCATCCTCCATTGAGAAAGAATTTGCACATAGTTGCTTCTGTTGATTTTGTGACACCACCAACAGTTTCACCGTGATACTCAATCGTATCATCTATATACTGCATTTTTATCTTTAAAAAGGAAAAAAAAAAAATGAAAGCGCGCAGCAAAGTTCATATTGCAAAAACAAAAACTTTAAAAACCTGAGTTATACCTCTTTTATTAGGTCCCTGAACTTCTCAGCGACTGTTGCTGATTGAAAGTCCCCTGGAGCGACAAAAGGTACAGCAAGACATCTCATTGCATCAGAAGAGTTGCTATTTTCAATAGCATAAGAATCAGACGTCTCGTTCAATACAGGGCCATCACCATCCTCAGAAGGCTTGGATTGCAGAAGGCNTGATCCTCCTCTTACCCGCATGCAAGAGGCTCGCTCGATGCTTCCTCCTTCGACTTCAACACCCTTTTTCCTCCCCTACAACAATGGTGGTGCCTTTATTACTTTAAATGCGACTCAATCCATCACCACACGTACGTCCCTTCTTCAACTTGCCTTGCTTGGCCTCCGCAACAGCCAGTCTTTATCACTTTCATCTCGCCTCCTCTGTTACGACGATGTCACGATAAAACCCCAGAGTCGCGCCTCTACTCAACCATGCCTCCTCCCGGGACATCTCTTCCCTCGACTCTACAAGTAAGTTAACTTGCCTCTACCTTTTCCTCTACAAGTAAATTTATATTAAAAAAAATATCTTCAGCTTATACCCTCTCGCTTCAACTCCCCCCTATGGCATTCCGACTATTCAGGTCTTCTTCTTTTCCTTGGGTTCCCTCAACTTCTCGTTCCCTCTTCTTCGAATCTTCGTTACTCCTCCCTCCAAATAACGGAACCGGACGTTACATCCCCGCTACATCCATTTCCTAAATGCCTCTAGGAACCGTAGAACGGTATTACATGCTTTTATATTTTACTAAATTAACTCCATATGCATATTTAAATCAAAACAAAACAATATAAAATAGCTTAAACTCAACTCTGATGTCACCATTACATGTTTATGAGATAAACAGTGATTATTGATAACATAAACATCGTTAATCAAAATTTAAAGTACATATAAATACACACGCGAACATGCTAACCTAATGAAGCCTAGAGGCAGATAGCTTAACTTAATTAACGAGTAAAGCCACTAATAATGACAAGAAAAGCGGACTCCCTGTACAAAATTAGGGCATAAACAGATCCAAAATGCCTATAGAACTACTTAAACATACAAATTTGGCTTAACAAGAAATGAGAATTACCAGCTTCATTGATTATTGTGTAGACCCATGTGAAGGGCAGCAGCATAATCCCCAAATTGGATATCAGTTGGAGGAACCATTTCAAAAGCATAACAGATTGGTCTACAGACCTGCATCGGCCTTGCAATCCCACAGGAATCTGAGAAACTACCAAAATTTGCCTCGTCAAATGGAGCTGATTCGGTGAGGAAAAAGAAACAATCCCTGGCTAGCCT
>JXCR01090103.1:66609-79109 GCA_002079205.1 Phalaenopsis hybrid cultivar
TACCGCTCACCTACCTCCCACCTACCACTCTTTTGCTTCTATAAATAGAGAGGGTGTGAGACTTAGGAGAGCAAGGGAAGAGATCTTAAGCTATCACGAAGGAGGAGCAAAGGGAAGAGATCTTAAGCTATCCGGAGAGGAGCAAGGGGAAGAGATCTTAAGCTACCACAAAAGAGGAGAGAATAGCTAAAGAGCTAGAGAGGAGGAGAGCATCTTAAGGCCTTGTATCAAGGTGTCGCTTGAGAGGGAGGCCATAGAAGGAAGATGAGGGCTCATCTCTATGTATAAGCTATGTATTCTCCATTTCTTTTGNTAAGCTATGTATTCTCCATTTATTTTGCCTTAGTGAACTATTTGATTGATTCCCTCCCGTGGACGTAGATCCAGTTGGATTGAACCACGTAAAAGACCTGTGTTTGCTTGTGTTCTTTGCGTTTCATTTCTATGTCAGGAAGTACATATCTCACAACATACATAAATTTAATTTGTCAATTGTTCCATACAAGAAAATCCCATCAACAATGCCACCCGTCCCCTGACACATCCCCTATCTTACAACACCATGCTCATCCTCCAACGCTACCCATGTTCCTCAACACTAGCCACATCCCATAATGTCACAACTAACCCTCAACGCCACCACCATAAGCCAACATGGCCCCATCCTACATTAATGCCCACAATTCTATACAATTCATGTCACCCGGGTTTACACTTGCCACCAACATCATTGTCATCCACGAACAACATAACCAACTCCTAATGCCATCATGACGTTGCCAACCTATAACTCTGATCTACTTTTTCTATTAAATAAATATTTTTAGGTTTATTTATGATATTAATGTATTAAAACAGATAAAACACAATTATTTAACAACCAAATAAATAGTCCTAAGAAATTAAAATTCATTGTATTCTTTTATTCTACTATTATCCCAATAGGCAAATAATATGGACCTAATAATTCTCTGACTATTTGCAGAGAGTCATTTTAATTTCATAGTGTGTAAAGTGTCAAGTTAGTCCTAAGAATTTTTCAATATGGGCTGAAATAGTCCAATAGTCTACAAAGAGGACTATTTCAGCCTGAAATTAAAGTTTAGGGATTAATTTGACCATTTTATACTCTGCGACTAAAACGGGCCAATGTAAACGGTCAAGAGGCTAAGCTCCCCAGAAAAATAACGTTAAAGCATATTTGTTCATTATTCTGCAGTGTACACGTCTAAAATGAATGATGAACTTTGCATTGCAAGNAATTTTATACTCTGCGACTAAAATGGGCCAATGTAACCGGTCAAGAGGCTATTTTCTCACTTTGCTCCCCAGAAAAATGACGTTAAAGCATATTTGTTCATTATTCTGCAGTGTACACGTCTAAAATGAATGATGAACTTTGCATTGCAAGTTATTAATATCTAGGTAGAGAGGATAAGAATAAAAACTGACACCAACGGATGTTTAACATCCTTAGTCCTCAACAAAATTATAAAGCCTGCAATAGTACCTGACACTGAGCAAACCTGATGTTGTTCATTATGATAATTGGCCGAAGTTTGGTCAAGCTATCAGCCAAAATTCGAACAGCAAGAAACTCTAAGAAGTTCTGCAATTCAAGAATATCTGAATGCTCAGCCTCATAATCAGCAAACCATAAGACTGAATGGATTTCTTTCCAAGGGATAAATGTATCTCCTTTAGCTCCAATAATAATTTGAGATGGACGTATGACATTCCATAGTACCCTGACACCAGTTGGAAAAGCATTGATGCATGAAGAATCTGAATGTCTTGTGGTAGCATATATCTTTTTCGGACTTAGGCATTGCGAAAGATTTGGTGTAAAATGTAAATTTTTATCATTAAGCACAAGCACACAACCATCAACAGTTGAAGGCAGAAGTTGAAGAAAAGAATAACCAGTCGTAACTTCATCTTCTTGAAAACAGCTATTGGGTGGAGTAGCAGACAAAATCCTAGAGCCATAATCATGCAAAAAGAAACAAGAATTGCCATAACGACATCCCTGTTGTTAAAAACAAATCAGTGGGAATCAATAATACATAAATCAACATACATAACGAAATCAAAATACTTAATGTTTGCATTCTTCTCCATAAGAAAAATTTTCCATAATGCAGAATTCAACTCCAATTAAATGAAAAATTCATTATATTTGAAATAGTCTACGACTTAATACGTTTCAAACCGTCTAAAGTGCATTATGCTAGAGCAGAAATAAGGTTAGCGCTCATCTTCAGATAAAAATTGCCACAAATAATATAGGTGTACAAAAATCTATATCATCACTAGTTTCCACAGAGCCACTTAATCATACATAGCAGATAAAAATATGATGTGGTGGATGAGTCTCTTACATCTATATACATTATTATCAAGAACTCGATCAGATATGAAAAAATTTAAAAAGTTCCCTCACCTTCACCCTCAGCGGAGGAATTCTCGCAGGCTCTAGACAATTATCTTACCGCTCACCAACAACCGTCATCCCAAAATAACTACCTTGAGTTTAAACTCACTGAACTACAAAAAGCATCTTACATTAAACTTTAATGCAACCTCCTTCACTTACATGAGTAACCACAAAAAATATATCAGAAAAGTCACTATCTCATACAAGGTTATAGGTACATACATGTTCAAGTGATTCTTCCCATTCAGCCATGGCCAACCAATATTCTTATTTGATTGTTGCAGTTAGGAGCTTACTAGTCGATGGTTACAACTTTTCAGTTTTCCTAGTGAAAAAAAGCAGCAAAACAAATTCTCCCGGGATCATCTATAAAAGTACATCCAAAGTCGAGCTCCAAATAAATAACCAACGCCACCATGCCCCTACAACTAACGATACAAATAATATGAGAAATAGTTCGACAAGTACATATCATAACTATTAGATTTATTGGCTTTTCACAAGGCAGAAGATTGAGAACGGGGAAGCTAAAAGTTGATTGCACCCTGGTTTGGTGTTCTGGGAAAGAAAACCGGTATTATAATGAGAGATTTGAATGTGTTAAGGAAAAAAATTAATATATATATGTAATTATTATGTATAAATGCTTATATAAAATTGCATATTCGGATACATAGAGCCAGGCTATTGGTCTACTCGGATGTATGCATGCAAGTTGCAATAGTGAATAATATTGTTCTAGTAATGTTTACAGTTACATTAAACCATACCAGATGGTCATACATGTTGTGCCTATCAGTAACTTCCAAAACAGTGGTATGCAAAAGCAAATCTATGACAAATATTCCCATGATAAATGAACTAGCTTTTGCTAGAGATAACAAAAATCATCAATGCACAAGAATGTTCCAGGTTTCAGAATGTTGAAAGAATTTCTTTCAAATCATCAAAACAGAAAGCGAGGTTCACATAAAAAAGGGCAGATGGGCCAACAAAAGACAAAGAAAAAGTCTAAGAATGCTTTGTACCTGAAATGTAAGAAAAAAATTGCATACAGGTTTTTTGGCCTGAAGCGAATGAGAGTAATAGCATTCATCCCCTCGGTTGCATCCTCCATTAAGAAAGAATTTGCACATAGTTACTTCTGTTGATTTTGTGACACCACCAACAGTTTCATTGTGATACTCAATTGTATCATCTATATACTGCATTTTTATCTTTAAGAAGGAAAAAAAAAATGAAAGCGCCCAGCAAAGTTCATATTGCAAAAACAAAAACTTTAAGAACCTGAGTTATACCTCTTTTATTAGGTCCCTGAACTTCTCAGCGACTGTTGCTGATTGAAAGTCCCCTGGAGCGACAAAAGGTACGGCAAGACATCTCATTGCATCAGAAGAGTTACTATTTTCATTAGCATAAGAATCAGACGTCTCGTTCAATACAGGGCCATCACCATCCTCAGAAGGCTTGGATTGCAGAAGGCAAATATGCTTAAATGTGTAAGGTTCGAGATAAGTTGGAAATTCATTACTTATAAAAAATTCTGGCCGGAAACGGTGCAAACCATTAATTATATCATCATCTGAAGAAAATACAGATATAGGTTAGTGAAATGAACGTGTAGCCAGGTTTTAGCCATAAGCTAACACAAACATATCCACACATGCATAGAGGTGCAACACAATAAAGAAATAAAAAATACAAAAATACTTAAAACTAATTATCGAATCAAGGCACTTACAAATCTCAGAGATATTATGCAGTGACCCCGACGAAAGATTGTGAAACAAGCACCATTCCTCTTCAAGCTTGGAGATTATAGTTTTTGATGTTTTGACATCATCAATATTGACAACTTGCCTTAGTCGTTCTAGTCGAAATTTATCCTACAAAGGGATAGAAAAACAAAATTAATGATAAAAAATAACAAAAAGAAAAAAAAAAAGCAGAAGGACAAATGCAGCGAATACAAAGAAATATACTTGCAAAGTTAACCTTAAATGGTTAACATGCCATGTTCGGAATTTTTCTTGTTTTATATCAGATTGACACTGCTTTAAAATAGTTTTCTGCCTATTCTCATAGAAAGAAAGAGGGAGAGATAGTGGAGGTTTCAGCACGAGGTAGAAAATTGAAGGATAAGCAATAACATACACGCATAGTAAAACTAAAATACAATTTTCCAACTCCATTTATGCAAAGCATGTCTTATTGGGTTCAGCCTCTGTAGCCTGATGATTAGGACTGGCCTCCAATAAAAAAGGTTTAGGACTGAAATTTGGCATGTTTATGAAGCAGCTGATGGGCTATATTTTTTTCATCATAAAGTACACTATGAAATTAAGACTTTAAATTAGATTAGCAAACTATCTCAAAAATACCAGATTGGTGGCATTCAAAAAAATGGGATTCAGTCAATCGGATTCTGTGTCAATGCATGAACTTCAAAATCCAAATGCTCTACTAAAGCTTGAAAGAGCATACAAACAGGCTTATGTACCTTGAAAACACGCTGCCAAAACTGGTAGGCACACAAGTTTGCCGCAAACAATAACTCTTTCTTGCCATTTTGAAGAAAGGTACTGTTCATGGCCGCAAAGTAACTATTAACATACTCTGTACACTGTAGCAGGCACAAAATAATTAAATAATGAAATGTAATTGNAGGGCTGGCCTCCAATAAAAAAGGTTTAGGACTGAAATTTGGCATGTTTATGAAGCAGCTGATGGGCTATATTTTTTTCATCATAAAGTACACTATGAAATTAAGACTTTAAATTAGATTAGCAAACTATCTCAAAAATACCAGATTGGTGGCATTCAAAAAAATGGGATTAAGTTAATAGGATTCTGTGTCAATGCATGAACTTCAAAATCCAAATGCTCTACTAAAGCTTGAAACAGCATACAAACAACGGAAGCCAGCACCCACTCAGGCTTATGTACCTTGAAAACACGCTGCCAAAACTGGTAGGCACACAAGTTTGCCGCAAACAACAACTCTTTCTTTCCGTTTTGAAGAAAGGTACTGTTCATGCCCGCAAAGTAACTATTAACATACTCTGTACACTGTAGCAGGCACAAAATAATTAAATAATGAAATATAATTGAGAAATCTCCAACCACTTAAACTGAGATCATATACCAAAATTTGTTGTCCAAAAGGTTGCAGTATCGGAAGAGGCTGGATATCCATTAAAATGCTGANGTAATTGAGAAATCTCCAACCACTTAAACTGAGGATCATATACCAAAATTTGTTGTCCAAAAGGTTGCAGTATCGGAAGAGGCTGGATATCCATTAATATGCTGATCAAGATTCCTTCTCTTACGAATCCAATCTCGCCAAACTTGAGAGCAAGCAGAGAGGCATCAAAAGACAATGGCAAGCTATCAAGCAACCGCCCATAGAATGTTGCTTCAAAGCGAGACCTATGAGACTGGATTTTTTCAAGTGCATGAATATGAACAAGCAAACTAATAGCATCTTCAACTGTTTTAGGATCTGGTGGATCGAGAACCTTCTGCAACAACCCTTAAGAGGAGCAGAAAGAAAACATCAGCCTACCTATGTAGCATGCATTAAACGTAATAGCTAAGAACATAATAATAATAGTAATAATAACAATTCTTATTATTATTATTATTATTAGTATTATTATTATTAAAATAATAATAACAATAGAAGTAATCATATCACAACAAGTCTTTACCCCACTAAGTGAGGTCGGCTACATGAATCCCTCTTCATCATTGTGTCCTATTGAGTGACATATTTTCATTTAATTAAGATCATTTTTTATACAATACCCCAAGACTTTTTAGGTCTACCTCTGTCTTTCCTAACATAAGTCAAATCTAAAACATCTACTCTTCTGACCGGATCATCAAATGGTCGATGTTTGATGTGACAACCCTCTCTAATTTTGTCGGCCACTATAACTACACCAACCCTATCATATATATGTTCATTTCACATTTTGTCTCTAAGTGTCAAGCCACTCATTTAACTAAGAGGTCATATCACAACAACACCTAATTATGTTTTTTGTTTTTCTTTTAAAGGCCAACATTCTACGCCATAAAACATTACATGTTTCACCTTCATTTTATAAAATTTTTCTTAAGTCTAAGCACTACTTTTCTAGCACACAATAATCCCAATGCATTTCTCCACTTCAACCAAACAACATGAATTCTACTAATAACATCTCCATCTATATCACCATCACATTGAACAATAGACCCGAGATATCTAAAACGTTTACATGTTTTAATGATTTGATCACCCATAGTTACAACTCTACCACTAAAGCTACTATATACTAAAATTACAATTCATGTAGTAAATTTTTGATCTACCCAAACGAAGGCCATTAGACTCCAATGTAGACCTCCACAATTCAAGTTTTTCCTAAACTTTTTCTCTAGTCTTATCCACAAGAAGTATATCATTAGCGAAAAGCATACACCAATGTACATCCTTCTGTAAATCTCAAGTGAGAACACCCATAACAAAAGCAAAAATATATGGGTGTAAAGTTGATCCCTTATGTAATCCAACTGAAATAAGAGAATACTTGGCCAATCCTCCTTCTGTTTGAACACAAGTAACAGCTCTAATATACATATCTTTAATGACTTGAATATAAGTATATCAACATGTTTCTTCTCTAGAACTCTCCAAAGAACTTCTCTTGAAACCTTATCATAAGTTTTTTTTAATCAATAAGAATCATATGTAGATCATCCTTATACTCTCTGCACTTCTCCGTCAAACCACTCAATAAGAGTAAAGCTTCCATAGTAGACCTGCTCAACATAAACCCAAATTGATTATGAGAAATCATTGTATCACGTCTTAACTTATACTCAATTACCCTCTCCCAAAATTTTAAATAATGAAACACAAACTTAATTCCTCTATAATTTGCATACTCACGTGCATCCCTTTATTCTTAAAAATAGGGACCAAAAATACTCTTCTTCCACTCATCATGTATCTTTTCAGTTCTTAAAATAAAGTTCAGTAAGTCATGAAACTCTCAAATCTCCTAAATATTTTCACACTTAAATGGAGATATCATCAGGTCCTACTGATTTTTCACCCTTGATTTTCTTTAAAACCTCATCAATTTAGTGTCTACCAATGCGGCAGTAAAAATAAAATATTATATTATTCTTAATAATATTAAGATAACTAAAATTAATCATATTTTTAGAAACTTCATTGAAAAGTTTATCAAAAAAGCTCACCCATCTTTGTTAAAAATATTCCTCTAAGAAAAACGTTTTTTGAGTTTCATCCTTAATACATTTTATTTGAATTAAATCTTTACTTTTCTTTTTTCTTTGCTTAACCAGATTATACATATATTTTTGACCCACTTTATTATCTATTTTATTGAAAAGAACACTAAAAGTAGAATTTTTAGCGTCGCAAGTTGTTCACTTAGACTCTCTACGGACCACCATAAATTTTTTCAGTTCTCTAAGCTTTTCCATTTAAACTAATTTTTATAATACAACTTTTTATATTTTATCTTTTTTTTCACCTTATTATTCCAGCACAAATTATTATTTTTTATAAAAATATTTTATTTTGATTCTCCATGTACATCTTTTGTTACTTGTTTAATAGTGTTTGTTACTTCATCCCACATAAAACTTCTTCGTGGACATCCCAAATCTTCAAATATTAAAGTTTACTTATAAAAATAATTTTATTTGTTTTTTAGGTGCCCCCATCTAATTCTATGACAATGTTTTATTATATTTTTTCTTATAACTCATATTAAATTTCAAAACTAATAATCAATGTTAAATGCTTAAATTTTTACTTGGAATGACCTTATAATTTTTATATTATCAACAATAACTTTTTCACATAAGAGAATAATTAATGTTTTTTATTAGATTCATTCTTATAAGTAATAATATATTCATATTTTTTTCTTAAATAAAATATTAACAATAACAAAATCATACGCAACAATAAAATTTAATATGATTCTACCTTCTTCATTAATCACTCCAAAACCGTAGTCACCATGACTTTTTAAAATCTTCTACAATTCTACCAACATGTCCATTTAAATCTCATTCAATAAAAATTTTTTCTTCCAGGGTATCATTTGTATTAATTCTTCTAAGTCATTCTAGAATTTTTGTTTTGAACTTATATCTAAAACTACTAAAGGAGCATAAACACTTAAACATTAAAAATCTTATTATCAACAATAACTTTTACAATATTTTCTTTTCAACTCTTGTTTATAGTTACACATACACCATTTCTTGTGCGACACCTATTTGAATATCAAAGTTTAAAACTAAGTTATCATTCTCCTTAGTCTTTTCTTCAACTCATTTAGTTTCTTCAATATATAAGATATTTATCTCCTCATGAACCATAATATCAACTAATTTTATTAATTTACATATGAGAGTACATATATTCCAAGATTTTATCATAATATTAGTTTCATGGACCAACTTCTTTGCCTATGCCAGTCGTAATGTGAAACTCTTGCTTATTTGACACTACACCAGAGTGTTGATGTAACAACTATTGGACACTTTTCACTGTATTCAGGTCATACAACTCGTCACTTCTAAGGGATACCCGACATTTACATAAGGATTTAAAAGATTCATGTCATGATTTCTCAACAAAAATCTTGTGTTGATTATCGACTACCTAAAGCAACCCTCGACTTTTCGCATCTGAGGCTTAAAACCAGACAATGAAAGTGTTAATAACAAAAAAAATAATAAAATAAAATGAAATATATAAATGAAAGGAAAATTTTGAAACGTCAAGGAAAACTATTTCAATGATCTTTTAATTAAGAGATGAATGTCTCCAATGTTTATGCTCACATGTTGCAACAAAGGAGAGAGCAAGTGAAAGCATAAAACTAAAGCTTGGGTGTGTGAGAAAGAGAAGAATAGATTTGTCACGACGCAGCCAGGGGTTTGAAATTAATCAAGGCAAGAAGAGATGGTCGGACGACCGAAAAAAAAAATTCTTTAACTAACAATTTAATAAATGAAAGAGCCACTAAAAAAATGAATTAAAATAAAACAATTAAATTTTACCTTACTTTTTATTGTCCATGTAATCTATAAAGATTTTCTCATCTATCATTCATTTTTTAGAAAATTAAACCTAAAAAGTTAGGGAAAACAACAGTTAGGTAAACAACGCTAATGAACACTCATACTCCTAAACTATGGTAATTGAATAAAAAAGGAGACAATATGCATGTCAATTAAACTGTGTAAAAATATTGACAAATTGTACTATCTAACATGATCATTCAAGGTGATTTTAACACACCGTGAAATACTATATTAATTTCATATCAATATCTTTTTTAATATGTAAGCAACCGTCACAAAAGAACTGTCTAAAAATTATATCACTTAAGATGCATCAATATTAATAAACTTTTTCATTTACGTGCACAAATACCTTAACTTTTCCCAACTAGGATCATAAGAAGTGACTCATCATATCCAAACATACAAATGCAAGCAATCAAAATAGTAAATCTCATTCTTATCATATCATTTAATAACTTGAACTATACATTTGAAAAACATGCAAATATCAGTAACACTCGATATGATCAAAATGAATTGAAGAGTCGGTAAAATCTATCTAAGCAAGTCATAGAGTGAATCAAACATAGGAAAAAATATAAGTACTCAGCTTGATTTTAAAAGATTTTTGCTTGCTCTTGAACTTGTACCAATTCCTTCAAATTAATAACTATAAAATACAAAATATTCAATAATTAATTTATTTAATTTTATTTTAATTTAATTATTACTTATTGTTGTATTACATTATTTTATCTAAAGATATTAAATACCTAAATTTTAAGTTTAATCATTACATAAATATTAATAATAAATATTACTAATTTATACAAAATACTTTTGGAAATAAAATTCTAACATATCTTGTTGTCGTCAACTTTTCTTCATCTAAAAGTGAAACTTTTGTAGCCTGAAATCAATGCACTTAAATTTTTACATTTAACAAAAAAAACTTAAATATATATATGATTTTCAATTAAATAATTTAATTAATACATTGAAAACTCACCTTATCTTTGGCCCGCAGACACTTCCTCCTCCCTTGCTTCTCCTTCGACTCGATAGCTCAGGATCGGGCGTTACTGCGTGTGTAGGCTCTTTTCCTGCACACCTCCTCCTCCTCTCTGCTCTCGAGCACAAGAACTCCCTCTCCTCTTACTTCATTCGATCAGCAAAGGCATCACTCCTCTCCCAGTAGTTCGATTTATTCTAGCACAAAACCTAGCCTCCTTCTTAGACTTCTTCTCTTCCTTCAGCTCCTTTGGCGTCAATTACCCACACAAGCACCCGCACAAGTAACCCTTCTTTCTTCTTTGATATCAACACAACCGAGCATGATTTGCAGATGGTCTTCCTTCCTCGCCATGAGACTAAGAGCCTCACGATGCTTCCTTCCAGCATTGCAATTGAGGTTGTTTGGTTTTTGCTTGGTTTGGCATAGGGCACCAGCTCAGGTACTGATATTTCTTCTGCTTCCTTTACTCGAATCAATGACATCTTCCTTATTCTCCTTTGATACTTCTCCAGCCGCTAAACCCTAAACCCTTGTGTTCATATTTGCTTAATCCTGCACTTCGTGTGTTCGGTAGAATGACATGAGGGAAGGTATTCGTCGTTTTGATTCTCATGAACGACGTGTTTCATTTGTATAGCTCATTCTTTTATTTATTTATTTATTTATTTATTTATTATAGACGATGCCACTGCAGTTGTGCGACTCATGTAAAGGAGAAGGAAGGTGAGTCGTGTGTGAGGTGCTCGATTTCTCGCATGCGAGAGGTTGCCCAACCCTAGCCGAGGGACATCGAAGAGATGGAGAAGGAGAAGAATAAGGGTCCGATGTGGAAGAAGGTTTTGAATTGAAGACAGAAGCCTTTGGATAGCTTCGACGTGTGCAAGCGAACATTGTAGTCACGTGTGCGTCCTCTGTACACAAAGGAAGAAAATGAAGAAAAAGTTGTGTGGTTAGAAGAAGGCAGGGAGGGGTGTGAGCATCCTATTCGAAGGAAGGAGGAAGAAGATCGAGTTCTTGTGAGAGGGAAGCAAGTTACCGAGCCAAACTGTAAGGAAGGGTAAAGCTGCAACTTTTGTGTGGGAAGAAGGAAAATTGTGTGTGAGGCATGAACAAGAATCGAACCACAAAACTGAACAACCCTTGCTTGTGGGTTAAGACTAGCAAGAAGGCTTTGCAGGCAAGTTAAGTGAGGAAGTCAATCCAAGGGCATATAAGAAAGTGTAAAAGAAAGGCTATTCATATTTGAGATTGATAAAAGATTGACGGCTTTGAAAGTGGAGGTAAGGATTTATGCTTATGAAGGGCATACATAAACACAAAGACACAACACGAGGACATACCATAACAGAAAAAAATTGGACATGACAGGCCATGAACATGTTTTTATAATTTTCAATTATTATTATTAAATATATATTTTCTCATTACACATTACTAAAAATATCACAACACAAATTATGCAAGAATAAAATTTAGCTTCATAAATTTAATTTATATTATAAAACTTCATTCTCATGAAAATTAATTTTTAAAACTATAAATAATATATTTTAAAAGAATTCATCCAACTTATTTAATAAAATTTTAAAAATCCTATAATTACAAAGAAGGAATTACCAATGTTTGGCTTTCACGAACATTAGATGCACATTCGATGCTCGATTTTGACAAATGCTAGATGTAGTTTTAACATGACGAGAGATGGGGCGACTTTAACTATGAAAAATAATTAAGATTAAATGTATATTTATAATTTTTTAATCTCATGCCCATTTTCTCGAAATCAACTTAAGCTCACGTCTAATGTGGTTATGAGGTGTGTCTCGAACGTGTTTGGGCTTGAAAAAATTCAGACTTTCTATAGTGTAGAAGAAGTGTTGGGGCATTTTAGACAAGGGGTACAACAAATTTTTAGAAGTTTCGGTGCTATGTAAGTTTATG
>JXCR01090103.1:88188-100278 GCA_002079205.1 Phalaenopsis hybrid cultivar
AATTGGGACTATGCTTGCAAACCTTTGCAGGTAGACATACATAGAGTTCATTTCTCAAGACCCTCTATTGCAAGGATTTTGATTGAAATTGATATTACACTACCAGATGTAGAATAAGTCTGACTTGACTCTGCTCATAATGATTATTGGCAAAAAATCATTATGAAACAAAAACTTTACAACTGCAAGCATTGCAAAATGTTTGGACACCTGCAAAAGAAAAATTTCAAGTTGCACCCACAGTTGAGGAGAACCAATAGTAAAAAGCAAGAACTTGTTGTTAGTGCACCTGAACGCGCTCCCAGCAAACCTGATGACAGTCAATCTGAGGAGGTAATCACCACAAAATAGGAGTTTGTGTTTTGCCCCTGGGAACCCTTCTCCTGACCATACTATAAAGGATAATGTTCAAACCGAAAATCAGAATAGCCCCACAGCTCCTATTCAGAAAGCATCAAGTGCAGAGGTAACAATTCACACTTCACATACACTGGAATCTATTGCTGAGGCAAAGACCGTCTTTTCCTCTGCTGCGGTTCGAATATTTAATGAAACCGATGATCACATGAGTCAGTCTTCAGAAGAAGAATGACAAGTTTATACTTCTCGGCGGAAAAAGAAGGCTGGGGCATACTTCAACTTAGAAACTTAATGGATGATACTTTGGTTACTCCTGACAATGACATGATACTTCAAAGCTTGTTATCTGGCTTCGCTCTTAAAACTAGAGCAAGAGGCATGACTAAACTGACTCGTCCCTAACTACTTGCTTTCAACATGTTTTTTTTTTGTCTATCTCTATCGTTTGTTGGGGTATTACTGTACATATTATCGTATGAGTAAGGTGTCTCTATTGGGTCATCTCATAAAACTTTTATGTATCTTTTTTATTTCAATAAAATCAGCCATTGGGCTTTTCAAAAAAAAGTCACTTTTAATTGATATAAGTGATGGTAAGAGAAATTAAAGTGCCCGATTAAGCTTATAAGGAGATCTTTGAGCGGATAAGATGAGTAATTATTATTTTATTTGCACTAAATTTAATTCTTTTATTTTAAAGATGTTTCACATGTTCCTATACATTAAATTCAACTTTAAAAATAAAAAAAGTAAATAAAAAAATGAAATGATTGTTTCATGATTGCAATTCTCACTCTTTATTCTATATTTAAAAAATAAATAAATGAAAGTAATTATTTAAAATGAATGAAATAACTAGAAATGAAAATTTTAATGTTAAGACTATAAGTAGTCACCCTATATATTACTAGCAAAGGATGCTATTATACCAATGCATGTTAAATGTAAATAAAATAATAAACATGTATATTTTATCATACAAATGAGAAATGCATATCTTTATGATACAAATGATAACGGATGTGCCTTTATGATACAAAATAATAAAGATTTTGCGGTACTCCTGAGATGGCCTTTAAAAGTAAAAGGAATGAAAAAGAAAATGATTAAATAAAAATAAAAATATAACTGATACGATGATTAACTAAAATATTTTATAAAATAAAAAAGGCAAAATTACTTTATGATCAAGCTATTTTTATGTACATCCATTTAGGACATTTGCATATAAGATTTAATGCATTAAGAAAGTAGTAATTATTTACTAAGTTTCTTAAAGCTTAATATGTTGTTTAACTATTATTTTTAGAAAAATGTTTGATAAATTGTAAAAACCGTATAAAAAACAACAATAATCAAATAAAAATAATTTTTTTTATTTAAAGGATGGGTCAACTTGATGGATCAGTTCGAATGAGTGATACAATTGAACAAACAGAGAAAGGAAAATATAGAAGTCAAAAGCGAGGAGTGAAAGAGGCAGAGTGAAGAAGAGAAGATGATGAAGAAAAGGAGGCGACGTAAAACCTAGTCAAAGTGCATGCAAGTGATAAGTTATGTAATAACTGAAATAAAAGAATAAAGCCAAAATAAATAAATAAATAAAATAAATATATAGTTATCAGCGGTCAGAGAAGTCTCCTTGCAGAAACTAAAATCGTGCACCTCTCTCAAAGTTCCCTCATTCGAGCCAAAGAGATTGAGAGGGGGGAATACCGTTCATGCCCCAACCAAGGAAAGAAGAAGAGAATAAAAAGAAAAATGAGTCGATTGTATATCTATCTGTTCCATGTCTTGCAATTTTAAAGTTTGAGGAATGTTTCACAAATGGGAGAAAAATAATTGGCATATGTAAGTACATTTTTAAAGGATTTTAATTGATATGAAATGTTAAGTAAAAATTTAATTCATACAGGATTATTCCAAGATGGTACTAGTAGGGAATGTGTTGTACCCATACACGATAAAAAAAATGGTAAAAATACACCTTCGAGTATAATTTTGATGAAACATTCAAGTACATTTTTATGGTACATTCGGGTACATTTTTTAGGATATCATCGAGTATGACAGTAATCATGTTATGACTCTTAAAGATGTTTAAAATGGTAAAAACTTAAACTGAAACGGGAAGAGAAAAATATAAAGTGAAAGTTTAAAGTTTTATAAGATAATGAATTGTATTTTCTTTTAGTCATTCATACATAGAATTAGCAAAATAATTTAATGTATATTAAAATTAGACTCACTAAGCCAAACTTACTGTTGAATTTAAGTCTCTTTAGGAAAAGAAAATTTATAGATTGATATGTATAACAGGTTGACTTGGTTTACAAAAGAAAAACCACTGCTGCGATGTATTTATGATGATAGTTCATATAGTGATATTTTGCTTAGTATTGGTTTATAGTCTTTAAATAATGGATATGGATATTTTGATTTTCTTACATTGAGTTTTAGTGGCGCTTTTATATATTGAAAGATTTCATAATAGTTATTTAAATATTTCACCGTCCGCTCGTAATTCTTAACATAATTAATTTCAAATTATTAGGTCGGGTTGTGACAAGCTATGGAGAAGGAAATTACATACGATTAGGGCAAGCGCTCGTGAGTTAAAGACGATGTCACCGAGGAGTTCCTACACGTGAAGAAAGGAGAAGAGGTGCAGGATTACCTGCTTACAGTGTCGACGCCACTACTGGTGAGCGGGTGCAGAAAAAGCAAGAGTAAACGCTCGTGCGTCTCGCGTAAGGGAGAAGGAAGATTATGGCTTGCAGCAATATTGCTTACACACGAACTAAGAGAGAGAGAGGCAGTGTGAACCCTAGCTGTTAGTTGCAAGTTCTTGCAACAAAAAGAAGACAAGTAGGGTCGTTTGTATGAGTCCCATGTCCGAGCAGAAGAAGAGAAAGAGGAAGGCTAAGGCGAGTGAGGCAAACGAAGGAGTTGCATGTACAAGGTAGTGTGAGCATGTGGCCCTTGCTTTTAGGAAGAACTGTTTTGAGTTGGGCCTCGCGTCCTTAGGAAGGACACCGAAGAAAGAAGGATCTAGCGCTCTTTGTTAGGTTGTGCCGAGATCAAAGGAAGAAAACGAAAAAAAATGGAAGTCAAGCGTGTGCGGGTTATGGTCAGTGACCAAAGCTCAGAGGCGAGTTATCAAACTTTTTAAGCTTTAATTATATAAATTTAATTGATTAAATAGGTTATAATTTTAACATTTAAAGTTTTATGAATTTAAAATTATATTGTAAATGGAAAAGTGTGTGGTAAGGAGTATTGATTCGAGCAAATTTTGGTAAGGCAAGTTTGGACTTATATGATAATTTAATCAATGAATTTTATGTATATTTTTAACTTTATTCTCTAAGTGTTGATTGTAAGTGTATTTCAAATAGGAAGTTTTTGAGTTAAGGAATATAAAGTTTTGAGATTTAAAAGGGCGGGTGAATCACTTTGAAAGATAAGTTATGTTTAAGGTTTTATTAGTTTAAAAAAAAATAGAAATACATGTAATAAATGTTAATATTAGGTTACATATCACTAGGAATTGAAAAACTTCTGCTTCAAAGGATTTAAAAATTTAGGTGAATTGTCACATCAATTAAGGTGAGTAATTATATTTCTAAATTTTAATAATTTTCATTGTTTCTAAATGGATGCTTGCATTCATTTATGTTATGTTCCAGTGAGATTTAGATAATAACAAATTCTTCATATTGTTAGATAGAAAAAATATTCATGTTAAATAGTTACATTATAGCTTTCCTAAAATGAGATCGCTACATTATAATTTTTCTAAGAAGATTTAATATTAATATATGATATATAGATTCTAGTATAAGTCCATCAAATGTTTATCTCATGACTTATAGATTTAGTAAGATTGTATTTATTCATTAGTAGATAGACGTAAAATATTTCATAAGAAAAGAATGTACGAATGAAAAATGAAATATGTATATATGAATATTTGTAAGTGCAAGTCAAGAGGAGTTTACTCCATTATGATAAAGGAAAAAAACACAAGTGTATCCACAAGTGTAGATGTTGTCCTACCACCTCAAACAATTGTGATATTTAAATCACTAACTGTTGTGTCGAAGGGAAAACATCGGTCAGGGACGAGTAGACACTTTTTCACCTCAGACAATCGTGTAAATTAGATTACAAGCCGTTGTGCAGACAAAATAATATTGGTCAAGGGTGTATTAAATTATATTTTGACGATGCTCCCAGAATAAATGTGAATCCTAATGATATAAAGTAAAAGTAAGTTAAAAGTTGATGCATATATAAGTTTTATATTAGAGTAAATGGCAATGACACATACATTAGCTTGTTATAAGATCTCATATAGTGATATATGAAAGACCAATATGCATAGTATTTTCGTTTCCTTGGATTGTTGTAGTTTCGAAGTTTGATTGTTCTCAGGTTATCTTTAGATAATTCATGTTGCTCTAGTATTTATTTCAAGTTTTAAGGTTTTGACTAAGATGAATAGAAAATTAACCAATGTGTACAAAATATGAGGTCGGCAACCTGGACGGTAAATACTTTTATTTGTTCAATTTAATTTTTGTTTAGTAACTCTTCCAATTAATAGTTAGATAATAAACTATTAATGATAGAAATATAATAACAAGAAACCTAATTTAACTGACAAGCCATCTGTTCCTCAGTTGATTCTAAGATTCGATCAAAAGCAATATCACAGTAATTGTTTAAATTAAACAACTTGAAATTTAATGAAATAGTCATTAGTATGATTGAATTAAGTTATAAATAATAAAAAATATAATGATAATTATCTAATTAAATTATTTTATTATTATTTAAAAATTATGGATGATGGGAAAGAGGACAAGGATGATAATGTTGAATTTGATATACCTCAAATGCCACAATCAATATTAATGCATGTTCTAATATGATGAATGTCAAGACCAACCAATGGTTGTAAATGAACCAATGTACTCGATGAACTCAAACTCGACTTGATTAAGACTCGAACATGTTCGTTCAAATTGATAAATATACAAGCTTGAACAATTTTTAAAAGCTCGAAGCTTAAATGAACTAAACATGAACATAGTCGAACTTGTTCATTTATGTTCACGAACAAACTCATTTGTTGTTCAACTAATAACTTGTTAAATACTCGTTATTAAGCTCGATGATATCTCGTATCATATATGATTATTTAGCTAAAATTTAATGAACTAAAATATTAATTCGTTTGTTGATAGCTAAATGATAACACATATCATATATGATATGCAATTACTCAATATTAAGTTTGTGCAGGTCTTAAAGTTATCATTTTTAGTTGTTTGATAAGTATTTAGATTTAATCAAGCTTAAATTCTACACAAATTATTCTACTAAGGGTATGTTTGGGGCAGCTTATTTGGTGCAGTGACGTTTTGAAAACACACCTGACATGTTTGTGTAAACTACGTTTTAGAAGCTTATGCGTTTTCAAAACGTTGAACACAACATTTTCACACCGCACCTACCTAAGTACGATGGCAGCGGTCTGGCTTTTCCAAAAAAATAAAAATTTTTAATGGTCAACACACCTAGTCTATCAACAGATTATTTTTAATCAGTTTATCAGTAGATTATTCAATAAGCTGCAGCTGCCTCAAACAGATAGTAAATATCCCTCAAGTGAGGGATTTAAAGCAATATGCGAAGAATCGAGATGTAAGACACTGTAGAGTTAAGAGTTCACAATCAATTAATTACTAGCTGCAGTCAAATTTGTCAAATTATTTATTGAATTTTGTGTATGAAAATCTAAATACTCGTTTGAATTTTTAGTTTGTTTAAATACTCGTTCACTTGTCATAAACAAATCAAGTTCAAATATTGAAAATATTAAATAAGTCAAGCTTGAACAATAGATGAAAGCTCGACATAAGTTGAAGTCGAACATGAACAACTTATAATTATATCAAGCCAAGTCCAAACTATGANATACAAATATTGAAAAGATTAAATAAATCAAACTAGAACAATATATGAAAGCTCGACATAAGTTGAAGTCGAACATGAACAACTTATAATTATATCAAGCCAAGTCCAAACTATGATATATTGAAATAGACTCGACTCGATTACAGCCTTAAACGCAGATGATTAATAATTCTCAATCTCGATCTACTACCAATAGATGAGCACCGACGGATAATTACTTCAAGCTCTTCCATAATATGAGGCTGCCAGCCTTTTTTAGAAGAGGAAGTCCAACGGGTGCTGAGAACTGGCTATTGAGAGTGGGGAAGATTATAGAAATGTTGTCTTCTCCATGAGAGAGAAGAGTTACATTTTTCAAATTTACCTTTGAGAGAGAAATCTAAGAGATGGTGGCAATGTTAATTACAAAAAAAATTCGTGGTTGACCAACCCCTTGTTACAATGAGATGAGTTCATGAGAACTTTAGAAGATTGGTTTGTACCACTGTCAGGAAAGAGATAAATGCAATATAAATTTATTATGTTGGTGCAGGGAGTTCGATCAGTTATGTAGTACAAAGCCAAAATTAATATGCTTTCGAGATATGCACCACAACTCGTTCCAAATGCAAAGGAGAAATGCCACAAGTTTCTTTCTGGACTGAAGAATTCTATCAAGCACGCACCACTACCACTTGGGAATGAAGGCTATTCAATGTTAGTGAAGAGAACTAGGAGGGTGGAAATTTATTTTCAGCAGCCTAAGAAGGGTAAGTTCATTCAAAGAGGAAGAGTTTGGAAGAAGTGACAACAACGGTTTATTCTCGAGAGTCTAACAGGAAGATAAATTCTTATGATGATAGTTATTAGTCAGACTCACGACAACAAAATAGAGCTATGTATTAAATGTGGGAAGCAACATCATGATGAATGTCTTTGGTTTGAAGGAGCGTTATTNAGAAGTCCAACGGGTGCTGAGAGCTGGCTATTGAGAGTGGAGAAGACTATAGATATGTTGTCTTCTCCATGAGAGAGAAGAGTTACAATTTCACATTTACCTTTGAGAGAGAATCTAAGAGATGGTGGCAATGTTAATTACAAAAAAAAATTCGTGGTCGACCTAACCCCTTGTTACAATGAGATGAGTTCATGAGAACTTTCAGAGATTGGTTTGTACCACTGTCAGGAAGGAGATAAATGCAATATAAATTTATTATGTTGGTGCAGGGAGCTCGATCAGTTATGTAGTACAAAGCCAAAATTACTATGCTTTCGAGATATGCACCACTGCTCGTTCCAAATGCAAAGGAGAAATGCCACAGGTTTCTTTCTGGACTGAAGAATTCTATCAAGCACGCACTAGTACCACTTCGGAATGAAGACTATTCAATGTTAGTGAAGAAAGCTAGGAGGGTGGAAATTTATTTTCAGCAGCCTAAGAAGTGTAAGGTCATACAAAAAAGGAAGAGCTTGGAAGAGGTGACAACAACGGTTTATTCTCGAGAGTCTAACAGGAAGATAAATTCCTATGATGATAGTTATTAGTCAGCTCACAACAGCAAAATAGAGCTATGTATTAAATGTGGGAAGCAACATCATGATGAATGTCTTTGGTTTGAAGGAGCGTTATTTATACAAACAGTCTGGAAATCAGATAAGGCATTGCCCAAATTCTGATCAAAGATCCACATCAAATGCTAACTAAAAAAAAAAATTCAACTTTGAGAAATTTTTAGGAGGGATCAACTTCTAAAAGTGATCAGCAGTGAATGGCAGAAACTGATAGTATGGACTCCTAAAGAGCAATCAAGACAGAACATTCAACCAAAAGTTTATTCCCTAACTCAATATGAACTCGAAGAACATGTTGCTACTGATGTGGATGCTAGAAGAGTTTGATTAGTGTTGTATTCTATGTTATTTGAGTATCGTTCCAGTTATCATGTTTTAAATGTATGGGTATTGTTTAGTTGAATAACGTTAAATGTTGAATTTATCTCATATGCTTTAATTATGACTTAACAAGAAATAGAATTTTATTATCGCTTTATATTTCATCTACATAATAATTAGCTGATGTGATGTTCATAAATTTCGATGACGAAATTTTTATAAGGATGGGAGATTATAGTAATTGTACAAAACAATAATAATTATTATTTAAAATTAAAATTTTTATCTAAGGGATGGGTTGAGTGGATCGATCGGTTCGAACACTATCTCAATGGTTCTGTGATAAAAGCCAAGCGACCGACTTGAACAAATGGAGAAATGACAATACAGAAGTCGAGAGCAAAGAAAGGAAGAGGCGGAGTGAAGAAAAGAAAAAGATGATAAAGAAAAGGAGGCAACGAAAAACTTAGCCAAAGTGCATGCAAGAAATAAGCTACGGAGAAGGAAATTACATTTGTTTAGGGCAAGCGATAGTGAGATTAAGATGAAGACGATGACGCCAACGAGTTCGCATTAGTGAAGGAAGGAGAAAAGGTAAGAGATTACATGCTTCCAATGTCGGCGCTGCTACTGCATGGCTTGATTTGACAAGTTTGACAAGATCATGAAATCTAATGGGTATATATCCAAAGCCAAACTAATCATACACTATTCATAAAGCTTACACAGACCTATAAAAACTGCATTTATTGTCTATGTAGATGATATGATTTTGATAGGTGATGAAAAGGGATCAAGAAGATTAAAGAGTTTCTTGTCACTAAATTTAAAATTAAAGATCTATGAGCAATAAGAAACTTTCTGAGCGTGGAAGTAGCCAGGTTAAAAATAAGAATTGTGATATCCAAAAAAAAAGTACATCCAACATCTATCAAAAGTAACACAAATGTTGGGGTGTAGACCTACTGGGACTCATGAATTTCAACAAAAAGTTATATTCAGAGGGCGATAAAAAACCAGTGGAAAAAGATAAATACCAGAGAAAGGTGGGTAAACTTAACTAAATTTTACGCATTAAACCTGATATTGCTTACTCTGTTGGTATTGTGAGTCAACATATGAATAATCTAAACAAAAAACATCTGAAGATGATTTATTAAATATTGAGGTCTCTTAACAAATTAGATGATAGAAGATAAAGATTTGCGCTAATACTAATTGGGTCAGAGAACTCACATACAAAAAAATCCACTCCTGGGTATTGTTCTTAAGTATGAGAAAATCTTGTCACATGAAGGTGCGAGAAGCAAGCAGAGGTCTCTAAAAGCAATGCAGAATTTGAGTATCAAACACTTGCTTTGTGAATCTGTGAAGAAATGTGGATACAAAAGTTACTAAACGAGTTGGGAAACTCCACAATTAATCTCATAAGATGTTTTGTAACAACCAAACTGTTATTAGTATTGCAAATAATCATGTGAATCATGACACCAAAAACATTGAGATTTATAGATATTTTGTCTGTGAGAAGATCAATAAGGTATTATTTATTAATCTATAATTCAACTCATCTTCAAGTCGTTGAGGTCTTCCCGAAATCTCAACCTCTAGACAGCTCAAGTTGGGTCTTTATAACATCTATGACCCAGTTTGAGAGTGAAATTTTGAGTTTCTTAACTTAGCTTTATTCTCTTTTCTTTTTTTCCTTATTATGTTGAATATATTTCCTTCATTAATTATTTTTTTAGTAAGTTGTAATAGGAATAATTAAGTTTTCCCAGTTGTTTCTTACATAATAAGAATCAAAGTTGTATTCGAATATTGAGATATAAAAGAGTACAAATTTCTCCACCTTTCTACAACAACAAAAAATCTAAAGAGCCACTAATAAATAAAATTCAAATAAAGATAAAAAATAAAAAAAATTGTAGATATAATTATCATTCAATTGTCTGTTCATGCTTTCTATGACAGTGTCTCATCTACCGCTCATTTTCTATCAAAAGAATTCAAAATACAAATTTAAATCTTTGCCAATCACAACTCAGTGGACAAATATATTTAAAATTACACTAAAACTCAAATAAAACTTCATTTAAAATAAAACCCTTGCCTTAAGTTGTCATTAATAATTCACTAGTTATATTTTATCTCCGTCTAATCACAATCTCCCTCTTACTCCTTGCTCGCTCAACTACCCTACTCACTCACATGAACACCTCGTATTCTCGACTTCGTACATGCTCACGCTCACCGTCTCTCTCCCTTTTGATGCCATTCCTCGCATAGGCCCACATGACACTCGCATGTACATCGATTGCCCACATACTACTCGCTTGAGGTCATTAGTCTGTATGTCACTCGAGCTTCCTCATTGTTCATGCCACTCATCGATTTTGATTGCCCATTTTCATTCTCATGCATGACTCAACCTAGCCTCGTCGCTTAAGTTCTTAAGTCGAATGCATCACTACTCTCAATCTTTTGGTTCCACCCATCGCATCAACGGTCTCTACTTCCTCCTACACTCTCTATGTCGCATGGTTCCTCTTTTACCTCTCCTCATAATAGTGGAACGATTAAAGTCAGTTTGATTGAACTAGCATTAATTAGCTCAATTCCATTTTTCCCATATGGGAAATTACATCAACTATAAAAAAATAGCGAACATTGTGCATGTAATGATTGTTACAATCTCAATCATCATGTTCTTTGTTTTAAGAAATCAAAGATATTCAGTTTCATTACAATAGTATAAAACTATAATATGAGCTTTAAGAATCTTAATCAATCAATGCAAAAGAGAACTAATGGATGTATTAATTATGTGAATCCCTTTTTATAAATTTAAATCATATTACCTCTTCAGTAAACTTTTTATGTACCTTCTAATCATATTACCTATTTTATACCCTTCTACATGATAATTTTGATAAGGAACTGTCAATAAAAATATATATAGAATAAATGAACCAAAAATGTTCAAATGTGACCAAAAGATGAACAGTTGAACTGGGAAAAAATATCACAACAAAATCACAAAAATGTAGCACAAGACAATGTATGCATAAATCATGCACCTTCGAAAAATGAAAAAGACTATTTAAATAAGCAAATACAAAAATGAAGGTGCAATGCAAGGCATGGAAAAATAGGTAGGCATTAGCATTTCTAAGTATATTCAGACTTACAACATAGAGTAGACAAACATTTCATCAATTAATAGCCGAGTAAGCAGAGAAAAATGAAAATTGACAAACTTCAAAACCAATAGAGCCTAACAAATTATACCTTTTGGATCATTGATAACTTTAGATTCTGCACAAAAAATCATTAGCACTTGTTGTCTCAATGATAATCTTAAAATTGCTGGAAAGTCATGTTCTTTCAGTTGGTTGTAAAATGATCCTGTGACCAGACGATAAATCGAACCATCACAAGTTCGGCCGGTTCTACCTTTGCGTTGTTCAGCCTACGAAAAATTCCTAGCAAACATTTGAAAAGAGCTCAAAGAAATAAATCAAATCACACAAAACCATGAATACCTGAGATTTTGAAACCCAAACAAGCTCAGTAGAATCCATTTTTCTATTAGAATCCCAAAACACTTGTAAGGATCTGCATGAGTCAATGACAAATGCAACACCTGGAATAGTGACTGATGATTCAGCAATATTTGTGGCAAGTATCACCTGTGACGTATCATGAGAAATTTATCAAGAACTGTCAGACTGTAATGAAACAAAAAAAAAATTTGAGAGAGGAAATCCATTAATGACAATCCCAAATGCCTGGGAACTTATTCTCTAGCCAAGATAGAAATTATGGACAGAAGATAGAATTAGCACTTTGTTAGCCATTTATTTCATAGAA
>JXCR01090103.1:102786-137793 GCA_002079205.1 Phalaenopsis hybrid cultivar
CATATATATATATATATATATATATATATATATATATATATATATATATATATATATATATTGTTGACCTCGCTTTCGATAGAGGTACAGTTTTCCCCTCCTTAGTAGCCCAGGATCTAGCCGTAGAATCTTTCTGTCGACAACTCCTAGAAAATTAGTGGAGCCCTCCCCGTTAACAATTTTAAACTTTTCTTCGCTCGACTTGACGTTCCATTTAGTAGTTTTAACCGCTGTTGCTTAGCAGGAAAGACTACTCTGAAGGAACTCAGAGAGTATTTCTATAAGACTGTCGGCCTTAGAATTGACTGTACTCATTGATTTGGCGCCGCCGTCCTCTGCACCGTCCTGTTTGATTGAACTCATACCTGAATTTTAATAGGATTCGGACCGCGGCGCGTTTTTGACCCGATTGACGACGAGGTTGTCTAGACGACTTCGGATGACGAAACGGACTGCGTCGATGCGTCCGGAACATCGATTTTGCCTAAGAGGAACATTCGTTTCATTGCGACGTCGCGTCTTGGGGAAAATATATATTTAAATGTTGATTATGATAATAAATAATATTTTATTTTTATTATTATTATAATTAATAACTTATATTAAAAATCCTTAACCTAAATTCCTTTTTCAGCGACTAGGGGTTCGATCGTCAGGCTCGAATGCAGCCGATCGCAGGAGAGGAGACGCGTGCGGAAGCTAGGGCTCCGCCCGAGTGGCTCTCGGTCGAGGGAGAGAAAAATGAATGTCGCGGGTTAGGTGAATAAGATTTAAGTGTTATAATTATATAATTAAAGTAATATAAATATTTAAACAAAACTTAATTTTTTAAATTAAAAGGGTTAATTTACACATTTCAATTCGTGTGAAATAATTGCAAATTGGACACCCTTTTTAGGTAATTTCGACATTCCGGACGCTATGACGCAGTTCATTTTGTCATCGGAGGTCATCCGGAGAATTTCGCATTTTCACCCGTCCTTTAGGCTTAATTGATGTCCGATTTCGTGCAACTTAGTGAATTTTGTGCATTTGGTGTGTGTATGTGACGAAAGGGTCATGACGATGTTTTCCTAAGGCTTGGAGTCCTATTAGGAGCTTTTCCCTTGAATCTTCGCAAAATAGCCCATAACCGCTCGTTCATAAGACGATGGCCTTGTGCCAAAAATGCTAGACATCAAAGAAAAATAGGAAATAGTTGGAATTTCTAAAAGGTTGAGTCTCAATTCTAGTTTTCTAAGCTGGTCAATAGGAACTCCTAGAACTAGATCCTAAGATCCTAGAAAAGTAAATGACCTCAAAAATGAGGTCAACAAACACAAAGCATAGAGACAAAGGGCAACTGTATTATCAACAATTTGAATTAGCTACATATAAATAAACCCCCTCATACTTAAACCAAATGCAAGAAAATAGTTTATGAACTAAAGAGAAGTAAGGTTCACAAATAAGGCCACATATAAAAGTGATTGAGACGCCAACAACTTGGAACAGAGAGACTTGGGTAGTGGTTGAAGATTCAACACCATACCAATCTGGAAGAATGATATGTGAGCTCAGACTCTGGCCCTAAGCTCATCTCCGAGGGGGTGTGAGCTTGAGAGAGCTGATGACTTTAAGGTGACATAACATTAAGTGCAACTGGATGACAGAAAAAATTACAAGGATTATGTGTAAGGCGTCTTTGAAGCCGACAGGACTAAGGGTCTTCAAGTCAAACAAAGCATCCAAGCATCGGTTTGGCAACAATTCTATTGGATGCTGAACTTTGGAGTCTAGCTTGACAATTCTTGGAAGACACATGGACCAATGAACAAAGACAAATAGGTTAACAAATTAACACCGAACAANCAAAAAAAAAATTTGAGAGAGGAAATCCATTAATGACAATCCCAAATGCCTGGGAACTTATTCTCTAGCCAAGATAGAAATTATGGACAGAAGATAGAATTAGCACTTTGTTAGCCATTTATTTCATAGAATTTTGCATAAGAAAACATTTTTGAAATTTTCACATCCTTTGCACATGCATTCACCTTATAGAAGTGAAGAATTCAAATTTTTTAAAGTGAGAGAAAATACTGTAAAAATGAAGTTCAAACTTCATAATTATAGCAAATCAGTACCTATGTCGAAAAGAAACGGTAACTTTGGATTACTACTCTATGATAAAGAATGGAAGAAATCAAACTACAACACATGTATATGATGTCCTGCTGGAGTTTGAGAAGTCAATCAGCAACACATCTTTCAAAGATATTGACACAGCAGCTTCCCACAGAAAACCCTGCCGCATTCCTTGCTACAGTATCAAAACGCGTTTCCAAATCCTGCTATAGTACCACAAACTATAGCGGGAGATTATGGCTTGGACCGGTCCAGGAGGTTCAGTCGACCCTTCTACGCGGGTTTCCCTCATATTTGGAATTTGGTTCACTCCTATTTATCCTAAACCTATAAATATATTGTTTTCGTCTTTTAAGGATGTTCTTTCCTAGTGTTTTTGTCCGGACAACCGTCAGCTTCCATGTTTTCCCTTTTAGGGCTATATCCGAGAACAAGTGGTGCTCGGGTCATATCTCATTCCGAGACGGTGACTTGCTCCCACGATCGGGTAGTTCTCCGACTGTATCTCGTGCGGGACTATTTATCCCATACATTCCCATCCTCTGCAGCCTCCCTTCCGTTGCTATTGTCACGATAATCGCTGCAGCCCACCCAAGGTAAGCAGCTTTGTTGTCTTCTACAGCCACCAAACCCTCTTCCCAGCATATCCAACAATTCCTGCCACCTTTACTCATCTCTGTTGTTGTCGTCTTACTTTCCACCTCTCCACCTTGTTGTTGCCAACCCCAAACAGCCCATCCTACTACAGCAACAGCCACCCTTTCTCACCTCTAATCCAACACTCCGGCCACCCAGAACAGGCAGTCCTGTTCTGCCACCGAAACCGCAAGCTTCCCCACCCAACCCCCCAACCACCCCCAACCTTGCCTGCTGCCACTACCAAAGTCCCAACTGCCACCTCCCATTCATGCATAACCGCCCACCATCACCTTGGCATAAAATCCTAGTTGAGTGAGTGTTGTGTTGTCATTATTTTCCTTTCAGCGAGTCATTGTAAAAGTGTATTTACTTATAAGTAAGAATATTTGTTTGTCTATTATTGTTACGGTTAACTCCGGTATCATTTAGTATCCGAGCAAGCCTAAGTCGAGTCCTAACCTAGGGTTACCGAACTTCTCTAGTACCGAACCCTATCTCCACCCAAAAATATTTTTCTACCCTACATCACCCCTATACACAACTAGTCAAACTATGACCTGAATTCCTCCAATAATAGGTCTCTCTGGTGTAGGTGATGGAGCCTTAGAAACATATTCTGACGGCAGTGATGAGGTAAGTATTTCCTCTGCATCTCCTTCCTCGTCTATTTCCACTTGGTAATACTATTATTTCTCTTTTTCTTTGCCTTTGAAAACTTTATCATCACAATAAAACGCTCTTTTTCAATTTGATGGTCGCAAGATTCGCCCTCATGTCTTATGTCATTTCTTTGCACTCGAATATTCTCTCAACCGACTGCACTCATTCGATGNGTCGACCCTTCTACATGGATTTCCCTCCTATTTTGGAATTTGGTTCACTCCTATTTATCCTAAACCTATAAATATACTGTTTTCGTCTTTTAAGGATGTTCTTTCCTAGTGTTCTTGTCTGGACAACCGTCAACTTCCATGTTTCCCTTCTAGGGCTATATCCTGAACAGGTGGTGCTCGAGTCATATCTCATTCCGATACGGTGACTTGCTCCCAAGATCGGGTAGTTCTCCGACTGTATCTCGTGCGGAACTATTTATCCCATACATTCCCATCCTTTGCAGCCTCCCTTCCGTTGCTACCGTCACGGTAATCGCTGCAGCCCACCCAAGGTAAGCAGCTTTGTTGTCTTCTACAACCACCAAACCCTCTTCCCAGCCTATCCAACAATTCCTGCCACCTTTACTCATCTCTGTTGTTGTCGTCTTACTTTCCACCTCTCCACCTTGCTGTTGCCAACCCCAAACAGCCCATCCTACTACAGCAACAGCCACCCTTTCTCAACTCTAATCCAACAGTCCGGCCACCCAGAACAGGCAGCCCTGTTCTGCCACCGAAACCGCAAGCTTCCCCGCCCACCCCCCAACCACCCCCAACGTTGCCTATTGCCACTACCAAAGTCCCAACTGCCACCTCCCATTCATGCATAACCACCCACCAACACCTTGGCATAAAATCCTAGTTGAGTGAGTGTTGTGTTGTCATTATTTTCCTTTCAGTGAGTCATTGTAAAAGTGTATTTACTTATAAGTAAGAATATTTGTTTGTCTATTGTTGTCTCGGTTAACTCCGGTATCATTTAATATCTGAGCAAGCCTAAGCCGAGTCTTATCCTAGGGTTACCGAACTTCTCCAGTACTGAACCCTATCTCCACCCAAAAGTATTTTTCTGCCCTACATCACCCCTATACACAACTGGTCAAACTATGACCTGAATTCCTCCAATAATAGGTCTCTCTGGTGTAGGTGATGGAGCCTTAGAAGCATATTTTGACGGTAGTGATGAGGTAAGTATTTCCTCTGCATCTCCTTCCCCGTTTATTTCCACTTGGTAATACTATTATTTCTCTTTTTCTTTGCCTCTGAAAATTTTCCCACCACAATAAAACGCTCTTTTTCAATTTGATGGCCGCGAGATTCGCCCTCATGTCTTATGTCATTTCTTTGCACTCGAATATTCTCTCAACCGACTGCACTCATTCGATGAAATCATCTGAATCCATCCCTCCAAAATCCAGTAGATTCACTTTAATTTTGCTTTGCATAACCTCCTGTTTCGGTCGTCTCCGGTAATGAATTCCGAAGCACCAAGGCTGATCCTCCTCATCACTACAGCCCACCCTATGGATGGGGTTCTCATTTTCATCTCTTCTTTTCTTCAACTCTCTAATTCACAATCGAGGGCAATTTTCTTGTCCCTTCATCGATCTTCGCAAGCCTCTATTAAAGAAGACAGACATCTCGTTGCATCTCTTCCCGGGTAAATTCTAGCATGTCTCCTTGGTGGCATGGTTGGGGTTTAGATGTGTAGGAGTGAAAGTGGGAGAGGGTATAGGAATGGGAACATAAATGATTTTTTTTTTTTTTGCCGGGGGGTGGTGAAGGTATGTTTGTGTTATTGTGAATGCTAGAAACTAGAGGATAAGTTTAGGGTTAGGCTAGCTCAATTACCAAATGATATTGAGTAAACCTAAAAGCCAATTGAGAAGCAAATAAGAATACAATCAACGACACTTTAATAGAAAAAACACAACACAAATACAAATACCCCGCTAGGGTGAGGTGGGAAGGTGGCAGTGGCTAGGGAAGTACAAGTCGTAGGGCTACCCGATGACATGACAGTAGGCTAAGCAACGACAAGAGGCCTTATGAAGGGTTGCAGCAAGCTGGGGGTGGTGCAGGAAGTGGCGGCAGCAAGCAAACAGTGAGTCGGAAGCGACAACAGTAAGAAAAGTGCAAGGAGGATGCGACAGTAAGGAAGAGAGACACAAGGAGGGCAATAGCAAGCTGGTCAGGGGAATAAGAAGGGGTGATAGCAGCAAAGAAGGTGACGACAGGGGGCTACAACATACAAAAAAAGCATGAAAGGGAGGGGAACAGGGGAGGAAATATGTGAAGATAACCACCACCTTGGAATACGATATAGCTGACCTATCCTCGAATACATCCCGAGCAAGGAAAAAGAGATTGAAGACAAAATTAAAGCAAAAAAACTAAACCCTATATATATATATATATATATATATATATATATATATATATATATATTCTTATCTTCCTTTTAACAAGTGAAATTTATATTTGAATGCTCGCGATTTGTTTGATCACTTTACACATAAAGGTGACTGGTTTGTTTGGTCAATTTGCACACAATAAGTGCAATTCTTCACTTTGTGCTTCTGATTTGAATCCATAATTTAGTTTACTGTGCATAAAGGATGGAAGGGTTTTTGGAAAAATTGAAAAAGTCCTCTATTCAAACACAAGATTTAGATTTCCCATTTTATTATATACATGTTCATTCAATTTGTAGGTTTTTCTTGAAAATTTGAAAAAAGACATCAACATGAAGATGTGGGGCTTCATTTCTTTAGCCAATGTTACATATTATCTTTCTTTTGTTTGGATGCATGAACAATGATGGTGGCTTTTTTATAAAATGCTGAGGACTTGCCAGTTATACATCAAAATAGTAGTATTTAGGTGTTCCATATGTAATTGCATAAAGAATTTGTGGTGAAGATATTTATTTTGTAGTTGTTTTACTTGCAAATTCGATGTAGCTGGTTATCCGTATAAGAACTTACCAATTTCTCTTATCACCCGACAATTATTCAAAGTTTATAATGTTTTAGTGCATAGTCCATTATCCTATTTATCATATAATAATTGAACTTATAGATGCAAGAACAAATGGGAAACACACGAGACACCACATCATCTGCTATTTGGGAAAATGATACCAAAATGGTTTTTTGTGACATATGCTTGCATAAAATTGAGTTANTCCCAACACGCTCGGCATTCCGCTGCCATTCGCGCACGTGGCTCGCCTCCTCGATCTCCGCTGGACCGAGTGGCCCGCCAATCGGTGAAACTCTACCTGGCCGACTCTTCTTCTACCGTAGGCTGCATTTACTCCTCCCTAGATGCATTTTCTCCTACCTTTACCAGATTTGGCCACCATTAGGGCTGGTAGGTGGCTGCTCCTCTCTACTTTCTCTGCTATAAAAATCTCACTTTGGGGGAAGGTCTAAGGTTGGCCGAAAATTTTGAAGAGAGTGGAGGTGTTGCCAAAATTTCTTCTCTTAGGATTTTCTTTGATTTGTTCATTACCTGTGCGCTTGAGTCCTTCTTGGAAGAGCCGTGGGGAACTTTCAGAGGTGGAATTTCGGTGGAGCTTACTTACTTTCTGGAACTTTTGTTTTGGGTTTTCTTGCTTTCATCATTTCTGATTTAGTTGTCAGTTGAGGTAAGCTCCCTATAATTTTCCTCTTCTTTGGCAGTTTGGTTATGGCAAGTTTCGTATCATGGGAGCACTTCTTCTTATTCTTTACATAACTATGAATTTACTTGCAAAAATATGAGAAGTGTGATACCCTCTCTTATGTGAAGATTTAAAAGTTGCTATTTGGAATTCGGGAGTCTTGCTAGTTTGTTTTGGGGAACTCTTGATACATGTCACTTAATTCCTATGCTTTTACACTTCTTTCATTTGACTTTTAATCATTTACATGCATGCCATCCAATTCTTATATACCTACAAATTTGGCACATGGGTTTTGATAAAATTTTTTCAAGATTTGTATTTTCTAAAATTCTCAAGCACACTTTTCTTATGGGATTTAAAGCACTCTTTTCTTGATGTTCAATACTTGTACCTTTGATGTCCGATTTGCAAAAATCTGAAACTTTGAGTGGTTAATTTGTAAAATTCCGAGACCGTTAGTGCTCAATTTGCAAAAATTTGAAATCGTCGGGTGGCTTGTTTTGCAAAAATCTGAAACTTTGTGTGGCATAAATGTAAGGATTGTCGTAATGGTATAAGTGATTGCCCTTTTGTTAAAAAGACAAAGAGGAAAGGTGAGAAAATAACTCTCTTTTTCTCTGACTTAGAAATTTCAACCCTAACTGAGAAATTCAAATTCGCTTTTATTGAAAAATTTCAGTGGGGGCACCCACTTATGAAAGTTATCAGAAAGAATTTTGATAATCTCAAACTAGTAGACAAGTGAAAAGTGAGACTCATTGATGAGAAACGTGTTGATTCAATTAACCATGGCTAAAAACTACAACTGAAATTTCTCTAAAAAATATCTTAATATTGCAGGCAAATCAATGAAGTTACTCAAGGTCACTTGATTTTGACCCAAATCATGAATCTCCCACTGCACCGGTATGGTTTAGTTTATCTGGTCTCAAACTGCATTTTTTTAATCATCAGGTTTTCTACTCGATTGGGGTCATACTTGGGGACCCTATGAAGCTAGATTTACTCACTTTCAATCTAATCAAACCTTATGTGGCCAGAATGGTTGTGGAAAGGGATATTACTTTACCTGATATTACTGAAGTCTGGCTGGGCACAACTCATAATGTATATTGGCAACAAATTGTCATGGAACATAGACATCCTTATTGTACCCATTGTAAGATGTTTGGGCATACCCTTGATAAATGTCACAAGCTCCATCCTAATTTGAAATCTAAAGTTCAAGTGAATAAGGATGGGTCTAACCCCACTACTCTAGATATATATACTTCACATGTGGAGGAAACTACCACAAGACAAAATTTGGTGTCTGATTTAATTGCCCCTGTGGACCCCCCTGACAATAGTGTTTCTATTTCTGCGATTGAGTGATGTTGGACGGCTCTGCTGGGGAACCTACACCTTCAAACCCTATTGAAAATAATACTGAAGGATCTTTACCTACAAAGGATAGTGTTCGAACTCATAATTAGGAGAAACTTGCAGCTCCCCATTTTCATGAAGTATCCAGTGTAGAGGTGAACACTCTTACTTCACATACACTAGAACGTATTGTGGGTACAACGATTGACAATCCTACTACAGCTCTACCACCTCATCTGAATAGCAAGGTCAATCTTTGAATGAGGAATGACAGGTTTACACTTCCAGGATGAAGAAGAATAGAAATCTACTTGAGCTCAAGAATCTAATGGATGATACTTTGATTACTTCGGGTAATGGTACGCACGCTACCAATTTGTTAGCTGGCTCCCTTTTGAGAACTAGAAACAGAGGCAGAACTAAATTAGGTCGTCCCTAGCTTTTTTTCGCCTTGGTGGTTTAGGTTTTTTATCATATATGTACCTTCTCTTTTTTTGGGGTTTTTTTGTGTGTGTTGTACCGTGTGGGTTAGGTGTTTACTTTTGAGCCCACTAATATAACTTATCTGTATCTTTCTCTCTTTAATATATTAACCCTAGGGCTTTTTTAATATATATATAATAGTAGATAACTAAAGGGATCCCTCTACTTGGACGGCAACCTCTAACATCGCCCCCTTAATCCCTTCATGCTGAATCGATTCAGCCTCCCCAGCCACTTCAACTAAGGGTGAGCCCCGCGTCAAGCCCTCACCTAAGGGTTTCATTAAAATATGAAATTTTCACAATCTAGCAACTTAATATATGAACATTAAAAATTTTATTACAATTGTTGCCCCATCATTGATCTAAAATTAGTGAAATTTGTTTAGACCCCTACAAAATAAAATGCCTTAGATCTTAATCATATCTGTCCCCATCCTTACACTGGCAGATTTTACAAACCTTTGAAGTAACCAGAATACTTAATGAATTATAATTGGTGAACTTCTAAATAAAAGAAAAAAACAAATGGCTTTTTCAGTGATAAATTTAATGAGATAAAATAATGACATTCCACATGTAATAAAAAATTTTAGCTTGTCATCTACTCTTTAAAACGCTAGCATAATTATCTTGCACATAGAAAATTCATCCTTAATACAAATCTTTNCCACAAGCTTTATCCTAATTTGAAATCTAAAGTTCAAGTGAATAAGGATGGGTCTAACCTCACTACTCTAGACATATATACTTCACATGTGGAGGAAACTACCACAAGACAAAATTTGGTGTCTGATTTAATTGCTCATGTGGACTCTCCTGACAATATTATTTCTATTTCTGCGATTAATGTGATGTTAGATGGCTCTGTTGGGGAACCTACACCTTCAAACCCTATTGAAAATAATACTGAAGGATCCTTACCTACAAAGGATAGTGTTCGAACTTATAATCAGGAGAACCTTGCAGCTCCCCATTTTCAGGAAGTATCTGGTGTAGAGGTGACCACTCTTACTTCACATACACTAGAAGGTATTGTGGGTACAACGGTTGACAATCCTTCTACTACATCTCTACCACCTCATCCGAATAGCAAGGTCAATCTTTGAATGAGGAATGGCAGGTTTACATTTCCAGGATGAAGAAGAATGGAGATCTACTTGAGCTCAGGAATCTAATGGGCGATACTTTGATTACTTCGGGTAATGGTACGCACGTCACCAATTTGTTAGCTTGCTCCCTTCCGAGAACTAGAGGCAGAGGCGGGACTAAATTAGGTCGTCCCTAGCTTTTTTTCGCCTTGGTGGTTTAGGTTTTTTTATCATATATGTACCTTCTCTTTTTTTGGGATTTTTTTTGTGTGTGTTGTACCGTGTGGGTCACGTGTCTACTTTTGGGCCCACTCATATAATCTATCTGTATATTTTTCTCTTTAATATATTAACACTTGAGCTTTTTTAATATATATATAATAGTAGATAACCAAAGGGGTCCCTCTACTTGGACGGCAACCCCTAACATCGCCCCCTTAATCCCTTCATGCTGAATCGATTCAGCCTCCCTAGCCGCTTCAACTAAGGATGAGCCTCGCGTCAAGCCCTCACCTAAGAGTTTCATTAAAGTATGAAATTTTCACAATCTAGCAACTTATTATATGAACATTAAAAATTTTATTACAATTGTTGCCCCGTCATTGATCTAAAATTAGTGAAATTTGTTTAGATCCCTACAAAATAAAATGCCTTAGATCTTAATCATATCTGTCCCCATCCTTACACTGTCAGATTTTACAAACCTTTGAAGTAACCAGAATACTTTATGAATTATAATTGGTGAACTTCTAAATAAAAGAAAAAAACAAGTGGCTTTTTTAGTGATAAATTTAATGAGAAAAAATAAGGACATTCCACATATAATAAAAAATTTTATGTTGTCATCTACTCTTTAAAACGCTAGCATAATTATCTTGCACATAGAAAATTCATCCTTAATACAAATCTTTATGCCCACAAATTCATCACCCAATAAAAATTAAAGTATAGACACACTATATGAATTAAATTTTTCCGTAATTACTCTTCCATTCTCATACATAAACTTAGAACTAAAAGTAAACCTCATGACGCATTATCTAGAATAATTTTTTACCCATTAGCTCTGTAAGACAAAAAATTCCATAATTTAAATGAATAAAAAATCAGTACAAACAATCCACATAAAGATTTGTATTCTAGTACATTCAAGTATAATGATACACATGAAATTATAAAAGCAAAGAATCTGATAGAAAATGAAGCACAACCTACTATAAATATGAACGCTAATGTCCTGACCCAGATGATGGTGGCGATGACTTAGCTGATTCAGGAGTTCAAATTACAGTCTATCGTGAAATATTGCATTTTGCATTAAGATAACAAAACCATACAAAAAAAGAGCTATAAAAGCTACACAAAAGGTGCAGTTGGGCCAGCATCAGCCTCAACCACACTTAAAAATTGGGGTCACAAGTGTGAGTGTCCCACACAAAAGGTCTATCCAAACAGGCCAAGCACAAAAATGAACCTCTTTAATACAATTTCTAGGATTATAGCAAAAAAGAACTTGTTAAACAAAATCGAAAAAGCAAGTTTGTCACCAATACTCGACGAAATCTTTGAACTGTTGTCATTCGTGCTCTGTTGATAAAATTTGACAACGTATATACAATCTCATTAAATTATCAAGCTCTTGAGCTCCTGCATCCATGTCTCAACACATTCTTCAATGACCAAAATAGTTTCTAGCTCAATGCGGGAAGAATATCAACGCAAGATTTTCTATTGAAAATATACACTCGTTGTGGATAAATACTTGAAGATATTACAAGATCTATGTCCACCACTGTTTAAGGGAGCTGAAGATTTGATTGAAACAAAAAAATTGTTGATGTGAATTGACAAAATATTGCATAGTATGGTCTGGCCGAATGAAAGAAGAGCATCGTTACTTTTGTGCTGGATGGAGAACCAGGAGTGCGCGACATCAGGACAAGCTTGGGGAGATATCAAACATGATGGTCAATTAGGAGGAATTTGTCGAGTTATTCAGAGAGTGATATGTGCCCCTATCCGCTCCAAGACAGATACAGAATGGGGTCATCATATTGGTGTAGGGAGAGAAGACATTCATGCAGTACAAAACAAAATTTACTGTAGGGTCAAGATATGTGCATAGCATTGATAGCTACTGCGGAAAACAAGTGCTACAAATTTCGTTTGGGATTGAAGGATTTGCTAAGACAATTGCTGGTGTCTTTGGGGATCAATGAATACTCGATTTTAGTGGAACGAGCTAGTAGTGTGTAAATCAATTATTTTCTTACTCGGAAGCGTAAAGAAGTGAACAAAAGGAAGATTATTAATGAAGGTGAACATGTTGATCAATCAGAATGATTCAATGGAGAGAAGTCCAAGTTCAATTCGGGTGAATTTATGAGGCACGACTCATAATAATGATGCTACTTGTACCAAATGTTGAAGACAACATAGAGGTAAATGCTTGATGGGCTCCAACACATGTTACTGGTGTCGTCAGCTTGGTCATATAACACGATATTGTCCATCTCTTGGCCAGAGAAACGCTAAAGATAAAAAATCAGGTGAAGCTCCTTCACTAAAGACTACAGGTGAGCAGAAAAGGATAGATAATATAACTTCAACTCCTGCCCAAGGTCAACCAAAACAGCCTATTCGACATTGAGTTTATTTCCTTACTCATAGTGAACATGAAGAACCTACTGTTACTAAAGGTAATGATGTCTGCTGAGTTTGGTGTTTTCTTAATTATAAGGGTATTTTACTAGCATGCTTTCTTGCTTCAGTAAATGTGTTGTTATCTGAAGCATAATTGAGTCGTCTTGTATTGGGTATTTACCTTATAATGAATACTTTCATCTTAATGAATGACCCCTAGTTTCATCACAAAATTTATGGATAACTAGTGTTTGACCTGCTTAATAAGATGTAACTTGCAGTCAACTTTTTTTATAAATTTTGAGGATGAAATTTTTGTAAGTGGAAAAGTATGTGAAGCCCCTTTTACATTACCCAGGGAAGAGAAAACAAAGAGCCAAAGGAGATATGAGGAGTTGGGAATCCAAACAGAGGGGATAGGAAAGGAGGAGGCTTGAAAGCCTAGGAGGTGAGTTTGCCATATAAATCGGCATGAGGCAGGGGCACTCATGCGTGCGGTCAGGGAGCAGATTAAGGAGAGGTGTTGGCTTTTTTTTTTTACCTAAGGAGATGATGTTGTGCGTTGTGCTTGAGGGAAAAAGAGAATCGCCGCATTGTTTTGTTGCGTCGAATTGCGACCAAAGGCAAGGAAGACAAGAGCCGAACACTGTGTGCAATGTAAGTGTCGTGCCCTAATTTAATAGAAGAAGCCAAAAGAAGAAAGGGGGTGCTATCAAAAGGAACAAGGGGGAGAAGAGCAGGCGGAATCGAGAGCAAATGGAGTAAGAAGCTTGTCTGTGCGTAGACTAGGGTTCGACATATGTAAGCTTCAATCAAGTTAATTTACTTGATTTAAGAATAAAATTAATTATATATATATATATATNATAAAGTATAGACACACTATATGGATTAAATTTCTCCGTAATTACTCTTCCATTCTCATACATAAACTTAGAACTAAAAGTAAACCTCATGATGTATTATCTAGAATAAATTTTTACCCATTAGCTCTGTAAGACAAAAAAATCCATAATTTAAATGAATAAAAAATCAGTACAAAGTGTAATGACTTTCATCTGACTTATCAAGAGAATGTTTATAAACTTCTAGCTCTAGAAGAATTAGTCTATGTTTATAAACTTCTAGCTCTACATGTATTATTCTATGTTATCATTGTATATCTATAAAGAGTAAAATAAATTTATATTCTTAGAACTTCACATAAAGAATTTCTAATATTTAAATAACATTCTGGAAGAATAATTGGGCATTTAGAAAACATAAAGATACAAGAATCAATCTAAACTACAATAGGAAAAACAAATATTATTACGGAAAACAAATAGATGGTTACAACCAAACACACTTAAACAATAAATTACAACAAACACGACACACAATTCCCCGAGGGCGGAACCCAGGTGGTGGTGATGACAGTTAGCGGGTTTGGAGAGATGGCAGCAAGGTAGGGAAGGAACTTACAGGCTGTGAATGAGGGTCAATAGTGATTATAAACCGTTGAAACAGTAGGGCGGCAAGAGAAGGTGATCCAAACAGTAGCAGTTTGTTATTTAGGGCGGCAACAACGAGGGAGATAAGGGATAGGAGCAATGGCAGCAACATGGGAGAGCTTGAATGTTGGCGACAGTAAGGTAGTGGCGGGGAAGGGCGGCAAATAAATATGAGGTTGTAGGAGACAACAAGGAGCAGCAGTAGGGAGCACCATTCGCCCTCGAATAAAGCCATAAAAGGGTAAGCAAGAGACACTGACGGCTTTTTGACAAACATCCAATTTTTACAGTTTTTATCCTTTAATTCTAGCAATTTCCTACTTTAAATTCATGATTTTATGCTTTTGGAAGGTTAGAATGACATTTTGCAAGCTACAGGAGGACTAGCACGTACATCGAAGCAAAACTAGAACTTTTAGGGAAAATCAGACCAGCGTGGTCATGTTGGGATCTGGCACAGCCACGCTACTTGTTTGGTGAAGCCACATCGGTTTCGGGTGTGGTCACACCCAATCCACAGAAGAGACTCGCACTCTAGAGGGGTAAGCGTAGCCATGCCAAATTGTGGCATGACCACGCCGCCCAACCCGAGAGTGCAATGTAATTACGTCGCAGATCAAGCGTGGACACGTTAGCATATATTTTCTAATTTAGAAATTGTTTAGTGTGCAAATCTAATGATTTTTCGAAGGAATTTGAACTCAAGCTATAAAAATAACATTTTTGAAAACTTTTGAGTAGTTTTAGGAGAAGAGAATTCAAAAGGAGGCTAGGGTTAGAGAGAGATCTTTTCCTCTCAATTGTTTTGTTTTGTTTTTTTGGGAGAGGCTTTTGAGAGAAGTTGTGTGCTTCTTTTGTAAAAGAGAATATCAAGAGGCTATAAGTTGTTTTAATTTCAATAAAAATTTTTCTTGTAGGTTCGATTTTGTCGGCAGCAAAAAAAAGTTTGTGGGGTTTCCCGTAAGAAGTTATCGGTCGCCGGAATCGAAATCTCGTCGTCCGCTTCGAATTCACGTTTTAATTTACATATATATGTATATACATAATTTTAAAAAAATATGAAATCAAACTGACCTCATATTTTTCACAGTTTAAATGAAAGAGCGCTCTACCTCCCTGTATCTACCCCGAGGGATAAACACAAGACTTAAGGATGAGACTCGATCAAATAAACTAAGATACGAAATCAAAACTGACCTCATATTTTTCACAGTTTAAATGAAAGAGCGCTCTACCTCAAATCCTTCCCGAGGGATAGACACAAGACCTGAGTATGAGGCTCGATCAAATAAACTAAGAAAGATATGATATCTGTTTGATCTGCGAAACCGTTTTATTTGCCGACAAGTTCCCCTATTTAATACAAAGAATTAAATAGGGTTTATTTTAAGCTTGGTTTGGAAAAGCTTCCTATAAGGGCAAGCCCCTATAGTTAATTACATCTTAAATGACCGAAGTCACCTAAGAAACTCTCGATAAAAATCAGGGAATACTATCTTCAAAGAAGTCAAAAGGATAGGACTTTTCAACGAAATCGGACGAAAAAGTGTGAAAGAAGAAATGCTCGAATCTGGAGCAATGTTGAGGAATCCAAATGAAGAGAAACTAGTGGAGGCCACAAATCCTGAGGAGAACCTCAGTGACTTCCCAGTCTATCCTATGATTTAGCTCCAATTTTAAGAAGAGATTATTGCAATGTTTCATCTTGCCAATTTTATTTAATTAGGGCTTATATTTGCGTGACAGGGTCAAACAAATTGCCTAGAAGATATGAGAATTTACGTCGTATCGGACGACAACCTCGGAACCTAGAACGAGTTAGGGCTTAAATCGTACAGTAGAGCTATACGAATGCCTAAAGAAAAAGGTGAAGGATTTATGTTGCGCTAGGCAAACAACCTCGAAATCCTATGGATTGTTGTTTAATTTCTAGGAAAAGGAATGGTTTTGTTGTGGAAAACATGTTCTGCTGTTAAAGATGGTCGTGTTGCCCACTACGCTAGCTCCAAGCTCCCCGACATGACGAGTTTAAGTTTTATATGGTGTCCAGTTATAGTGTCAAATCAAATGGTCCTATGGTTGTAGTCCTCTAAACATCCTATGTAAGAAGGAAACATGCTTGAAGCTATATAATATAAAGTGTGCAATGCAGGAACAAACAATAGAATGCACGTGGAACAGCAGTAGGTAAAAACATGAGCAATATAACATGTTATACATGAAGAACAGTAGCAGGTAGAAACAGGACAAGTGTAACATGTTTTGCAGTACGGTAGCAGATAGAAACAGAAAAATTATAACATGCTATATAAGAAGAACAACAGCAGGTAGAAGCAGGAAAATTATAACATGCTATACAGGAAGAACGACAGCAGGTAGAAGCAGGAAAATTAAGTGCTGTAAAATGTAAAGCAAACTTGTACGCCCGTGAGATCCGATGTTCCTTAAGTATAGCAAAGCATAAATGCGCCTCAAAAAGCAAAGTCCGGAAGAAAAAGTCATCCAGGAAATCCGAGGAAATGCGGAAAAACTCGAGAAACTCAACGAAAAAGAAAAGGAAAAAAAATAGACTCAAGTAAAAGAAAATCCTCAAAACTCCTAGGGAAATCCCGAAATAAAGGAAAAGTAACACGAGTGCCCTGTCCCAAAGCTTCGATAAAACAAAAAGAAGATTCGGATGAGAGGGACCGCAATCACTCGTATGGGACTAGGCTCAACTGTATATTTATTCTCGAGGGTCCACGAAGGCTACTCGGTCACCCGAATGTATAGAACCCGCCACTTGTCTAGAAGTGTGTNAGGCTACTCGGTCACCCGAATGTATAGAACCCGCCACTTGTCTAGAAGGGTGTCTTGAACCTCACTTAGAGGGCTATTTCACAGCCTAAACAGGTATTCGTCGGGTGGACAACTAACTTTAAAACGTATTTTAAAATTTATGTTTTTGACATACACACAAATTTTAAGCATGCAAAGAAGAGTTATCAATTTTCGTTTCGTAGAAAAATGTGTTTTCGTTTGAAAATGGTTTATCAAAACTTATCTTTTTTTTTTAGAAATCTTTATCGTCCACGAGTCGATTACGCTATCAGGCATGGGACTGCTAACAACCTGAGGAGGTTCGAGCCAACTCCCGCTAGACTTATGTCGGTGAAGGATACTATATCCTATTGTTCATCAAATGTCTGGATCTTGACTAGACTTATGTCGGTGAAAGATACCATATCCTATTGTTCATCAAATGCCTGGATCTTGATGCATAGGATAGGGCATCTTTCTGCTCTATCTTCGGTGTGTCTTTATCATCAACACCGTACGCCCCAAAACGATTACTTGCAACCTTGCTTGATGGTTTCACGTACAGCAAAAGATTATACGCGGACACTTATGCATCGGACATAAGCATCGAAAATCGAACCAAGAAACAAGGAGAAGAAAAGAACAAAAATGGGGTGAGAGAGAAGAGGGACTGATTCACCCAAAACATCGAAAAGAACGAAGGATGAATCAACCCTCAAAGCTCGTGACACAAAATTCGAAAATGAAAACCCGAGAATCCCCGAATCAATCCGAAATGGGTATCACCTCCTCCAATTTCGCAAACAGATCAACCAAAAGGTATTCTTTTCAAACCACATTTCAAACCAGTCGAAACAAGTCCAAACCAATGCCACGATTACATACGTAGCCCCACAACACTTGTGCATTTACACATTCAATCTCTAAACTTAAATAGTGCATTTAGATCATCCAAATCTTTCACATTGGATAAAAAAAACGCCACCATCAGAGCCTCATAACTGCAACTCAAAGGAAGCCCAAAGAAAGTCAACTAAAATCCCAACTCAATTAAAATAACCCACACAACCTCAAATTTTACATAGGGTCAATCTCGTCAAAGGTTCAAAAAAAATCTCATGAATAAAACGATCAAGCTCTTATTTCCAAAAAAGTGAACTCCCGAAGTTTCCAACTTCTCACACAAGTATCACATGTAAATCTTTTCTAAGGCCCAAGGCGGCACCTCCAAATCCCCCTGAATTAAGAACCCAAAAGAAGTTTCAAGCTCTTATTTTCTTCCAATGAATACCAACACCATTAGTCAAAAATTATCCCCCAAAGTGTTAAAGCAACAATTTATATAAAGAGATATCCAAATGGACTCGAATGACACGTGTGTAAAAATGAAGTTTGGGTGTTAAATATGTAAATATATAAGAATTGCATGGTACGTATGTAAATGCATAAAGGATCAAGCGAAATTTGCACTCATATGTATATTTGTTCAGGTGACGAGTATACAAGAAGCTAAATTCTGCATAACATTCATATATGTAAAAAAAACTCATCACAAATATACAAACCATCCCGCCCTTATATATTTAAAAATCTGGAATTCAAACTCCAGTGAAACAGAACTAAGGGAAATTTACATACAAACCATGCAATTCTCAAGTATATACATATGTAGCACTTACATATATACCACCCAAATTTTTGATAGTCCAAAAGAAATAATACAATTGCATGCATAGACAAGATAACACATATGTGAGAATTGAAATTTGGGAGTTAGATGTGTAAATGCTAAAGAATCGTGTGGCGTGTAGGCTTTCAACTCCCCTGTATGATTCCCATTCATCAATAGTTCTGCCCCAATTCAAGAATAAATCTGAGTTTTCTCCTCTCAAGCAGTTTTGTTGTTCGAGCCTCCCTAGCATCCCTCACATTTTCAGAAAAATGTATTTTAATTTGCGCAACTCGCTCATATGTTCCAATTCACCAATTCAGTAACCATTCTCATTCTTACCATTAAACTCGTCTAGTTCTTGAAGTGACTTTAATTTCTCAATTCCAGGTACACCAGAAAATACAATCGGGGGCAATTCCAAGTGACGGGGATTAGAAAGATTAATATTGTCAGACAAGAAATCATCACAGCAAAATCCCCCCAACCAGAATTCTATAGATTATGAACCGCAAATGATAAAAACTGCTTAATGATCTTGGCATCCAAGTGGGATTTACAGCAAGGTTCAAATATCAAAATGTTTCAAATCGTTGATAGCTTCAAACATCTTTTTCTGACATGGGAAATGCATGAACAACAAATAAAAGCTTCTCGATGCCTTTAAAATTTCAACAAGCATGTAAAGAATTGAGTGATATGTATGTAAAGAATTGAGTGGCGCATACATAAAGAATAAAGTGACATGTATGTGCACTTCTCATATGACTCAGGCAACCAAATCTTGCAAATTTTTACTGATTGGACATTAAAGGTTTTAGATTTTTTTACAAAAAGGCCACACAAAACTTTCAGATTTTTTTTTTTTACAAATGAGACACTAAAGCCTTACGATTCCTACAAATAAGCAAGCCAAACTTTTCTCTTCTCAAGAATATTTAGCAGGCATGGTTGTTGACCTCATTTTAGTGAGGTCTTAGTCTCCTACTCCCAGAACCTACAATCTAGCCTTAGGAGTTCCTGGTTGACCATCCTAGCGGACTAGTAATGGAACCCACCTCCCGTAGAACTTCAAACCGCTTCTTTACTCATTTTTGTGAAAAAACTCGCACGAATGGTCCCAAGCACTCAACTTCTAGTTGCAAGGGCTAAGGACCAACATGCAGAGGGTTTGAAAATGAGTTCCTATAGGATCAAACGACCTTAGGTTAACCCTTGGTGACTCAGCAATGCACTCACTGCACCACACACAATTTTGGCTTAAATCGACTCGCCCGCCGGCAAACTCGTCCGGATGACCCCGGATGACGAAACAGACCGCGCCGACGCGTCCGGCACGTCGATTTTAGCTAGAAAAGACACCCATATTGCTATGGTTCCACACTCGCGCGAACCGCACAGAAATCGATGCATTTTTAGGTGCGCAGGTCAGGCTCAACCCAGATCCGACTCGAGTTTGATTCAGGCTGAACTTGGGCTGAACACGGACTAGGCACCAGCTCACCTGATTTTGAAATTCAAATTTTAAAATTTGAATGGATTATTTATTTTTGTCTTAATTAAGATTATTTCAGGTGTTAAGACATTCCATTTAATCCTCCTCTCCATTTGGAAAACCATTTATTTTCTGCCTCTGTATTTGGAAACGGTATTATTTGCCCGCCCAACCGGTTCCAAAATAACGGCTCCCGCTCCGATTCTAAAAGGGAGGAGCGTCTTCCTCCTCTGGGATTCGACTTATTTTCGCTTCTTCCGAGCTCTTCTTTCCCGTTGGCTCCTGCTCCGCTTTCCCCTTCCGGTCGCGTTTCCGCTGCAAGCACGAAGCTCGCCCGCTCGCCTCCTCCCTGCGCGGAAGNTACAAACTGATCAAGACACTAGACATGATACACCGGGACGTGACCCATGCTTCCTTAATTAAANAAGCACGAAGCTCGCCCGCTCGCCTCCTCCCTGCGCGGAAGACTTCTGCTCGCTCGCTCGCTCGCCTCCTCCCCACGTCGAAGTCACTCGGTTCTGTCTCCCGCACAGAACCGAAGCCGCTCGAGCCCGTCTCCCGCACCGAAACCATCCCACTCGACCGCTCGACGCCTTCGCCTGCTCCTCCCTCTCGTGTGCGACAGAGCAGCCGCTCGACAGCTCAACCGCTCGTCTGCTCCTGCTCATCTCCTCGATCGACTTTTTGCTGCGCCGAATAATCGCGTCCAAGACCCCCTCTCTTCCTCTACGCTCGATAGATCCTCTCTCCCGCTCGCACTCCTCGCGCCTGCTTGTGCAATTCCTCACGCTCGACCCCGTCTCCTCTCTTCCTCCACTGATCGAAGCGTGAAGAGCCACAGAGCCTCGCTCGACTCCTCTGCTCGACCGAAGAAACCCCCTCCTCCCTCGCGTCCCTGATTGTTTCGGAGTCCTCTTTCTCTTCCTCTCTGTTCGTCAGGCATTTGGAGGTAAGTTTTATTATTATAGCACAAGATTTTAAATTTCATATAACTGTTTGGATGAGATATGAGATCCAAATTCCTATGCTTCAGTGAAATGTGAAATTTGGACTTAGTTTGGTAGCATGTAGATATTATATGATGTGCAAGTGGTTTTTGTTATCAAAATGCTTAGTGAATAATCAGATGTTTGATTAATTGTGAAAGTACTATCATGATATATATATTTTTTTGACCTTGTTACAGCCAAGTTTTTTTTTTTTTTTACTCCCATTGATTGGGTAAAAGATGATGGTAGAGGCTTTGAAACATTATGAATTATTATACATTTCTGATTAAGTCCTTTAAAAGCTTGATTTTTTTTTATGATCATGAACAAAGTCTGAAAATTTTTTTTTATTGAATGTTTGAAACTTACACGATTCGATTGACGCAAAATTTGAAATATATTTGATTTGGTTTATGTGAGTTAAGAATTTATTCCATTCGATTTATGCAAATCTGAAATATGTTTGGCTTGATTTTATGTGAGTTGGGAATTCATTCCATCTCATTCATGCAAAATCGAAATATATTTGGACTGACTGTATGAGGAATTTGGAAAATTCGGATGCATACTATATCATTCTTACGTATTTACATATTGAACAACTAAACTTCATCACATGTTTACATAAATACTTCATGTGCTTCACCGACAATAGAATTAGTGAGTCAGCTCAAGAATTTACCCTCTTAGTTTAAACAACAGATAAAAAAAAGGGGGTAAAAGTTTAGGGGTTGAATATGTAGATACGATTGAATTAAGTGGTATGCATGTGATCATTTCCTTTCCTTTAAAAGTGTTGTTTAGTGGTAATTAAATGTTGTTAGGAGTCATTGAGAGCTATATGTGGCTTGGAATTAATATTTGGGTGCTGAAATTGAGATTTTGAATGTTGTAGGTAGTTGTTTAGCTACTAAAGATGGTCGTTAGCTGCTGCAAGTGGCTTAGAAGTGCTGTTTGGTGGCTTTAGGGGTGTCGTAGGGTGTTGGAAAACACTTAAAAGTGTTGTTCTATCTTTCAAATTGCTGTTTGGATTTGTGGCAGGCCATAAAAGTGCTGTTCGATCTTTCAAATTGCTGTTTGGATTTGTGGCAGGCCATAAAAGTGTTGTTCGATCTTTCAAATTGCTGTTTGGATTTGTGGCAGGCCATAAAAGTGTTGTTTGGTCTTTCAAATTGCTGTTTGGATTTGTGGCAAGCCATACAAGTGCTGTTTGATCTTTCAAATTGCTATTTAGACTTGTAGGAGGCTTAAGATGGCTGTTTGGTACTGATTAGAAGCTTAGGATGGCTGTGTGGGTGCTGTAGTTGTTACTTAGACCCATGAAGTTGATGTTTGAATTCATATATAAGCTATTTGGGTGTTGTAATTGCTGTTCAGGGTCATATAAGTGTTGTGAAAGCTTTTGGAGTGTTGTGAGAGATGTTTGGTGTGTTGTTAGAATTGTAGGTGTTGTATGGGTTTACATGGTATTATTTGAGACATAAATCACATGTTGTTTGGGGCATTTGGTGGGCTAAGTTGGAGGCAATCAACATATTATTTTGGCAGCCTTTTAGTGTTGATTTACATGTGGTTTAAAATTGGTTTTACAAACCCATTTTTGCCCACTGTTTTGGATTTCAATTGATTGTTATTTAAACGCTTTTAGGTCGATTCACTCGTTGTTTTCCCCCTTTACTTTACTAGTTTCGAAAGTGGGTCTGCCTCATTTTTATTTTGTTTTGCTTATTTTCAAATGGTTAAGTCATAAAGATAGGGATTGATGATTTAATTAATTAGAAGATATAGAAAACCTCAAATCACCTTAAGCATAAGTTAAAGAGTAGGTTTCCTATAACTTTAGGTGCACACCTTAGGTGAGAGCCCATCCACCTAACCCTAAATGTAGGTTTCCTAGAACTTTAGGTGCACACCTTAGGCGAGAGCCCATCCATCTAACCCTAAATGTAAGTTTCCTAGAACTTTAGATGCACACCCTAGGTGAGAGCCCATCCACCTAGTCTTCAGTGTATGCTTCTTAAAGCTTAAGTACACACCCTAAGTGAGAGTCCATCCACCTAATCCTCAGCATATGCTTCCTAGTTTTTAGGAGCACACCCTAGGTGAGAGTTCATCCACCTAGTCATCAGTGTAGATCTCCTAGACTTTAGGTGCACACCCTAGGTAAGAGCCCATCTACCTAGTCCTTAGTGTAGGCTTTTTAGAGCTTAAGTACACACCTTAAGTGAACGTTGATTCATCTAATCCTCGAATGCACAATGAAACTAGACACTTGACCCTGATTTACAAACTGATCAAGACACTAGACATGATACACCGGGACGTGACCCATGCTTCCTTAATTAAATCAACAGTGAAATTCCCTCAATGACTTAACCTACAATAAAACCCAATGCATTGAGATTTGAGCTTGAATATTACACTCAAATCCTCCTGGCAATTGGGGAAATTTGTTAACGCCACATATGGATCATCGGACTAGGATAAGTCTAGGGTCTAGGTGGCGAGGGCGATGACGACATTGCTTATGTGTGCTTAAGCGAGGGATACGAAGTGAAATTATTAGAATAGTATCTCCTACCTCAAGGATCTTCAATAAGGGAGAGAGAAGGACCCACTATACTATTCCCCGATTCTTGGTGGGATTGTTGCCCCCGACACTCTTAGGTTGTCAGTAATTCTAGCACGATTAGAGTGACTAATTTGTGGACTGTATGACTTTACAAAATATTTATAACAATAAAACAATTTCTTTTGCATGATTAAAAGAACTCTTCATAAAAAAAGACTTAAATAATAACTTTTCATTGAAAAAAGTCTTATGAAAATTTATAAAGGTCCACGGCTAGTCACTTGGATTGAGGTTAAGAACCTACCTCCTATAGAGTGTCGAGTTAACAACTCTTATTCAAGATCGGGAAGCACACAGCCCAGCTCTGAGCCCATCACTTTCACCAATGTCTCATATCCAGTCCTGATTTTTTTTATGTGGCTAAGTGTTTCGTTTGCCTGTAATTTCTACGACTCGTTTTTCTGACTTTTGTGCTGAGTTTTCTCGTCTTATTTAATTTTCTTGCAAGATTATTTAAATCTTCTGCAAATCATGCTATGCTTGCAACACTGATAAAACAACAGTAGCAGATGCTCAGGTACGCTTTTACAGTTTATCTACAGCATTTTACTTTACTGCATTTTACCTTTCAAGTACATTTTTATTTACCTGCAATTTGATTATTCTGCATGCAAAACCGGTACTGAAACCAAAACTGAAACAAAACAAAATCAAACATTGACACTAAAACTGTGAAGCACAAATCACAAATCTCAAACACTTAAACTCTGGAGTCATCGCGACGACAGGAGCTTGGAACCAACTTTGTGGGCAGCAGGACGAGGAGCTAGGAGCGAGCATCAAGAAGATCTTCTTCAGCATTATCTCTTCCTAGTATAATAACAATCCATAGGACTTCGAGGTAGCCCGCCTAGCGTGACGTAAATCCTCACTCCCTTTTTAGGCTCTTGTACAATCATGTTGTACAGCGTAAGTCCTAACCCGCCTTAGGCTCCGAGGTTTTCGTGTGATACGATGTAAACCCTCTTATCTCTGCGGGCTATTTGCATAATCAGGTATTATGCAAGTGTAAATCCCAAGTAATAAAACTGGCAAGATCAAACACTTAATTAATTTCGTCTCCAAAATGTAGCCACACCGTAGGATAGTTTGGGAAGTCACTGAGGATTCCCCTATGGATCTGTGACATCCCCTACCTTTTACTTCCTTTGGACTCCTGAAAGAACTAATCCTACTTGAGCCACTCCCACTTGTTTTTCCACGTCCTACCGTGAAAACCTAAACCTTGAAATCTTGAAAACTAGAACCATTGATCATTATCGAGAGTTTTCTCAAGTGATTCCCGTCACTTGGGATGTAATTAACTATAGGGGGCCTCTATAGGGAACTTGGAACCCAGATAAAATAAACCCTATTTTATCTTTGTATTAAATAGGTCATTATCGAGAGTTTTCTCAAATGACTCCCGTCATTTGGGATGTAATTAACTATAGGGGGTAACTCCCGTCATTTGAGATGTAATTAACTATAGGGGCTTGCCTCTATAGGGAACTTGGAACCCGATCCCCGTCACTTGGGATGTAATTAACTATAGGGGCTTGCCTTTATAGGGAACTTGGAACCCAGGTTCACTTGAGATGTAATTAACTATAGGGGCTTGCCTCTATAGGGAACTTGAAACCCAGGTAAAATAAACCCTATTTAATCCTTGTATTAGATAGGGGAACTTGTCGGTCACACATAAAAGGTTCGCAGACTAAACGGGTGTCACAAGTCTCTTAGTTCGCAGGATTGGGTCTATCGCCGAGGTACACTTATCTTTCGGGAAGGTGTAATATTCGCGGTATCGGGCACGATTATGCAAACTATTAGACTAATGAGATCCATTTGGTCTCATTCTTCAAAAATTAAAACATACTACTTCAAAACCTAAACTATATACCTCTTATACTTAAATTAAATTTCAAAAATTATTTTTCATATTCATATTTTCAAATCTATCGAAAAAGTTGACCGACAATGGTATACAGAAGAAAATCTGGAGCAAAAAAAATAACTTCTAACATCCTTTCTAGCTAAAGATAAACATTCCCGCAAATGTTTTCTCAATCAGTTTGTTCAAAAACACACTACAAACATGAGAATTAAACAACTTGCATTTTTTATTAATTAATTCCATCAAACAAATACCATGCATAGGGTATGTTTCGTACGAGTAAGCAGCCAACCAAATCAAAGATATAAACCAGAATGATTGATATGCATGAATCGACTTAGTAAAAAAAAAAAGTCATTGCAGTAGCTCTCATGGTTAATATTAAATAGGAAGGGAAGATGGCCATAAAGCATTGACAGCAACGCTAGTTGCTCCAGTATTGCTTCAAGAATCTCATTCGTCATACTTCATTATTTTGCAATAAAGACAGCAATGTTATTGAGTGTTTAAGGGAGGGAAAGAGGCTACCTCTTGGCGCTAATCCAAAGTAAATGCAAGAATAGACCCAGAAAAACTTCTACAGCACCTTCTTCTATCAAAGCTTCAATCTAAAATATCAATGGTCAAGCAAGCAACCAGGCAATCAAGCAACCAAGCAAAGGTATCGAGTGAACCAGCAAGAAACCGAACAAGCCACAAAAATCCAGCAGCACTTCCCCTTTCTCTAAAATTTTCGGCCCCGAAAACTCCACAAATTTTTTCCACAGCACTTCCAAAAGGGCTCAAGCACACGAGATGAACAGAGCAAGAAAAAATCGAACCAAGGAGATTTAAAGGAGATTTTGGCTGCACCTCCACCCTCTCCAAAGATTTTCGGCCAGCCCTAGGAACTCCCCGAAATGGGGTTTATATAGCAAGGGAAGAGGAGATGCATTCCCCGTCACTTACCTGGGTGGTGAGCCGAGCCAAGAGAAGCGACAAGAGTCATGCGGGAGAAGACGACGAGAATCGCAGAGGCGTGGGAGGGGAAAGCCGGAGAGCGCCAGAGGGAGTAGGAGGAAGCTTTTCGCAGGGCGGCAGGCGTACGAGAAGGGACCGCGGGCCGAAGCTTCGCGATCGGAGAGGGGGGGCTCGGTCGGTTCGGCTAGGGCTCACGATCGAGAGGAAGGAGGGCTCGGTCACGAACGGGAGAGGGAGGCCAATTGCCAGGAAGATTTGAGCATAATATCCAAACTCAAATCCCGGTGCACTGGGTCTCATTGTAGGTTAAGTCATTGAGAGAATTTCACAGTTGATTTAATTAAGGAAGCATGGGTCACGTCTCGGTGCATCATGTCTAATGTCTTAATCAGTTTGTGAATCAGTGTGCCAAGTTTCACTGTGCATTTGAGGATTAGGTGAATGAACTCTTACCTAGGGTATGCTCCTAAAACCTTGGAATGTTACACTGTAGAGATTAGGTAGATGGGCTCTTACGTAGGGTGTGCTCTTAAAGTCTAGAAAACCTACACTGGGGATTGGGTGGATGGGCTCTCACCTAGGGTGTGTTCCTAAAATCTAGGAAAACCATGCTGAGGATTAGGTGGATGGACTCTCACCTAGGGTGTGCACCTAAAATCTAAGAAGCTTACATTGAGGGCTAGGTGAATGGACTCTCACCAAGGGTGTGCTCCTAAAACTCTAGGAAGCCTACTCTTTAACTTATGCTTAAGATGATTTAAGGTTTTCTATATNTAAAAAAAATTATACATAAATAATGTAAAGATAATAGCTAACTAACAAAATAATTTATTTCAAAATTGTAATATAAGTACCACGTTTATGTTAGGTTTGCAATTTAGAAGAGTCGACGTCAAGATAAATTAAATTAATTGAAATCAAGATAAGCACTTGTACTTTTAATCTATGATAATACTTTGATTTTTCTCAACTATTTTGCATTAATAATTAATGATACTTGTACAAGTTTTATTTTGATTGACAAGTTTTATTCTTTATTGGTCGCATTATTATAAATGTTAAATATATGTAGTTGTTTACTATCATGTGTTTATCACATTCAATTCAATATTATATATATATATGGTATATTGAATTGAATGCAATTAGTACATTAATGATATATCTGTATTGACTACGTCACCTCTTTATGATACTAGAGAAGGAACGCCAAGGTACCTGTGCACGTACATGAAAATAATATTGATATTAAAATACTTTAATTGATAAAAAATTTTAAACAGTGTTTCTGTGACGTTTATACAGATATATAACGATATTGATATGTTATTGATATAGTAAGATTCATTGAATATCATATTTTTAAAATATCAAATATTTATATCGACTTATTACAAGCATAATTGAAATGCATATAACTTTTTTGTCCATTGTATTATTGTAATTTAGGAGTACAAGTAATCACTGGCATTATCTAGTTCAATGTTATTTTAAACTAACTTTTTAGGTTCATTTAATATGTTAAAAGATGAACGATAAAAAAAAAATGTTTATAGAAGGCATGGCGAACCTGTAATGAGGTAAATTTAATTATATTGTTTTAATTTAATTTCTTTAGTTTGTGGCTCTTTCATTTTTTAATAGCTAACTATTAAAAATAAATAAAAAAATCTTGATTCCCACCATCCGAACGTCTGTTAACGCCTTGGTTAATTTCAAACCACAGGTCTGGTCATGACAGTTTAAGAATTTACATATAAGAGTCTATGACCCATTTAAAATTGTAAAAAAAAATAGTTTTAATTCTATCATGTTGATTTATCTGTTCATATAGTTATTCAACCTATTATTAATATTAATGATATTATATTATATGAAAGAGCTAACAAACCTCCACTAGTTCAATCTAACTCTTTGGTAAGAGACACTTTCTCAATTGCAGAATCCAATTTTGCTTGAAGTTTACAATTTCATTACCGAGGAAGCACCCATGAACCCAACTATTAAGCATCATTTTTAAATTCATTAAAGGATCGACTCAACATGGCAGAGCTCGATTACACCCAAGAAAGTTGATGAAGCACATCATGTGGATTAAACGAATAAAATTTAAAGGCCAAATAGGAATACCCAGTAATAGCCCAACAAAATTGCCAATAAAAAATCTAATCAAAGCCCATCACCAAAAAACGTTTTGGGAGCATTAAATTTTAAAATTTGAAGGCATATATTGGTTGGCCATTTAATAAAAAAATAAAAATAAAAATTATGAAGGTGGTTAAAATATTCTTCCATTATTGGCCACCTAATTTGAACTACAGGAGACCTGAGCTAACATTTCCTTGATTAACCAAAGAGAGAAATGCCTAAACCCTTGGTAGAACAAAGCCTCATGCTGGCAAATCTCTCCTAAAATGACTACTCGCATGAGAATAGTATTTATCAGGTTGATGTAAGGCATTACACACACTAGACAAAGGCAACCTTCTAATTCCTCCTAAGTAGATTAAAATCCATGATGTCGAGTCACTCTACAATAAGCAAATAGGTTCTTCGATTTAAAGAGTATACATGCACATTTGGGTAATTAGTATAATGCTAGAAATATTGTGAATTTGGATATACATAACCACATGAATTGCACTATGTAATAAATGCGTCAACCAAGTTATTATATGTCACGACCCAGCCCGTAGCTTAAAATTAATCAAGAAGGATACAGACTGTCGAAACGGTGGGAATTAAGATTTCTCTATTTAGTTTATATAATTAGCTATTAATAAATGAATAGACCACTAATCAAATTAAATGAAAGCAATATATTTAAAATTATCTCGTTACTGATTGTCTACATCTTCTATAAATATTTTTTCTTACATTGTTTATCTTTTAATCAACTAAATTAACCTGAAAAATTTAGTTTAAAAATAAAACTGAGCTAAACAAGTCAGTGAATACTCATACTACTAAACTACAGGAATTGAAGAAAAATAAATAAATACACCCTAGTCAAACTTTTTAATAACTATATATATATATATATATAGATATACATATATGTATATATAGATATACATATATGTATATATACATATGTATATCTATATATATATATATATATATATACATATATGTATATATAGATATACATATATGTATATATAGATATACATATATGTATATATACATATGTATATCTATATATATATCTATGTGTGTGTGTGCATGATGTTATTTAATGAAGCTTTCTATATGAATAACATATTTATATCATTCTATACATGTAAAATTGTCATAGAATTACCATTTGAAAATTATAACACTTAAAGTACGTCAATATCAATATCATTTTCTATTTTCATGCACGAGAATCTAAGCGTTACTTTATTAATATCATAAAGAGATGGCTTTATTATAGTATCATACGGTATTGAGGTTAGTACCCGCACCTTTAATCTATGGTAATATTTTTTTCTTATCTACTATTTTGCATTAGTAGATAATGACACTTGTATAAGCTTTATTTTGAATTATACACTCTTTAATTTATTGGTCATATTATTATAATGTTCGTAGTTACTTATTATCGTGCATTTGGTGTACGTTATATATAATATATTGAATTGAATGCGATGGACAAATAAATGATATGTTTATATTGACTGTTTGAATGTGCATGACTGATTATAATAGAGTCACACTTTTATAGTACTAGTGGGGAAATGCTAAGGTACCCGCACACATAAATAAAAAAATATATATTGATATTGAAGTATCACAAGTGGTCCAATTTTTAAAAGACAAGATGGTGATGGTTTGACACAGGGACTATGGAGGACAGACCGGTCATCAAAGGGAGAGGGTTGTCTCTCCTCCCTTTCCCTTCTCTCCCCTTACCCTCTTTCCTTCTTAAAACCTTCCCAATATAAGTTTATCCAAATAAAAATTTCTAAATATTTTTATCCATCTTTCGAAAATCTAAAATTTTCATTATAATCCCTTTTCTAAACTGAATTTCCAAATCAGACTTTCTGAATAGTTTATTCCTCTTTCATAAATCTAAAATGTCCATTATAATCACGTTCCTAAACTGAATTTCCAAATCATAATTTCTAAATATTTTATTCATCTTTCCTAAATCTGAAATCCTGATTTGATTCTTCTTTCTTATTATAAGTATTATCTAAAACAAAGTCCTAACCTCATTATAAATAGAAGATGACATATTTAGACTTAGGGGGTCCTGTTTTGATATTTGAATTCAAGTTTTACCTTGAAGTTTTTCCTTCGAGGGTTGTATCTAATGTCAAGATAGTGCTTTGGATGTCCCTCGTCCGGGGTGATCGTCTCCAAAGGTCTGGGTGGTGCTCCGGCTGTAACTCAACCTCGACAAGATAGTCATCTATCCTTTCTTTGTGACGTTGTTTTCCAACCGCTTCCTAGCTCTACAGCAGGCCATCGCACCTCTTCCCTAACAACTGTCGACTGTTGTCCTCCATCCAACCTGCTGTCAGCCTTCTCCCAGCAAGGCCCGCAGCTCCCCAAACTTCATTCCAACACTTAGTCGCCCTTCCTGAACAACCCAATCTTACAGCCAACCTGCCCAGAATTCCTCTCAACACTCAGCTGACCCACTTCCAAAAGTCTACCATGTTTTCCTGCCTCTAACCGCTCCCAACAAACCACCTGCCAACAACCCTATTGTTGTTCCCCGTCTCCTGCACATCCAACAGTCCCTCAGCTCCTCCTAGCAGCCCCAATACCCCTACTCAACATTCTTTGGGTCGGCCTTCTTCCCGCACCTGCTCCCTGACGCCAGCATCCCCAACAGCTCCCAGACTCCCCCTTGCACCCTTGCAGACCGCCGTACAATCTCCCACCACCCAAGCAGCCGCAGTCCAACTTCTCCCTCCCTATAACATGTTGTCAACCTTTCACAGCAAGGCGCAGCTCTCCAAACTCCACTCTGGATTTCCTGCTCGTCATGTTTGTTTGTGTCATCCTTGTTGTGTTGTGTCTTTGTTTTTAATCTATAATGTTGTTTTGGGTGGTTGTTCTCTTTACCTGAGTCTACATTGTAACCTCCTTTAGAGTCAGCAATAATATTCGTATTTTAGTGGCGTAATTTAGGTCAACTCTGGTATCACGATTGTACAGATATAAAATGACATATATATATATATATATATGTTGTTGATACGGTAAGATCATTGAATAGCCTCAAATGTTTATATCGATTATTAAAAAGTTTAATTGGCGTGCATTTTGTTTTATTTTCCCTTGTATTATTATAGGTTTAAGAGTATGAGTATTCACTAACTTGTTTAACTTACTGTTATTTTTAAACTAATTTTTCAGGTTAATTTAATTGATTAAAAGATGAACGATATAAGAGAAAATATTTATAAAAGTCAGACAACCAGTAATGAGATAATTTAAAATATACTATTCAAATTTAAATTGATTAGTTGTTCTTTCATTTATTAATAACTAGTAATAGAAAATAAATAGAAAAATCTTAATTCTCACTGTTTGACGGTTTGTACCCATTTTAGTTAATTCCAAGTTCCAGGTCGAATCATGACATTTGACTTGTTTAATTTGACACATATAAAATATTGAAATACTTAAGTGATTAATTTATGCTCAATTATTCGATTTAATTTATACTAATCCATTCAAATTTTAACCTCTTGACTTTTATTTATTCTATAGTTATCTTTATTCAATATTATACGTGTGTGTTTGCATTTATATTTATATTTATATGTATGTATATATGTATACGAGTGAATATGAAAGTATTGACAACTGTTGATCATTATTTATTTAACTAAGATTGGATTAATGAGTAAAGTTGTTCATATTACATGACACTGCATAGAGATTGACTCTTTTCTTTAAGGTGCATTATCTATAGAATGTCTTAATAGGAAATAACAACACACGAAATTGTTACAGATCTAGTTTCAACACTTTTGAATAATCAAAACTCTAAGCTTTAAATAATTCAATATATATATATATATATACACGGATGTCGTCGTTCTCCTTTGCTTGGATTTCGCCTCATGGCAAACCTTAGCTTTCGGCTACATGGTTCTCTCTCGTGTTTCTATTTCCCTACTTCGTCTTCGTCAACGTTGGTACTTGCATCGCCGCGCTGTTGCTGTGCTTTCTGGTGACAGGCTCGCGTCGTCACATTTCTTTCCACACGACGAGGCGGGCTCGAGTTTTCGCATTTCTTTCCAGACGACGTCCTTGTTTGTCCACGACGCCTCCTTCGTAGTCCTCACGTCGTCTCGGTCTGGCGGCAGCGCTGTTGCTCTGCTCGCAAAGTAGCAATTGTGTTCACGTCTGCCGCTCTCACCCCTCTTTTGCGATATTTCCTCACAGAGTGACTGACACCGGCCAAGGTGATGGCCTTAGGGTCTCTTTCTTACGTCGCCACTCTCGCCGGTGATAACCCTGCTCCCACCCCTCTTTCGAATATGTTTTTGCAACGTTACCACGATATTTTTGCTCTTGGGGTTCAAACCGAATTTCTCAAAAAAACATTCCGTAAAAACAACAAACCTGCAATCTTTCTCACAGAGGCCGAGATCTCCACCCTAGATGTGCCCTGCCGACTGTTCTTAGTAGGTAAGTTTCTTTATGGAAACCCTAAACTTGAGCTTATTCGAAAGGATTTTGAGCAAATGAAGTTGAAAAGGGGGTTGGAATATTGGTAAATTGGATGGTCAGCACATTCTCATTCAATTATCAAATGATGAAGACTACACTTATTTGTTCGCGAGAAGACTCATTCGAATAGACAACCAGGTGATGAAGGTTTTAAAATGGACGGTAGATTTTGACCCTCGTACTGAACCTCCTACCACTCATGTTTGGCTGTGCTTCCCAGGTTTGAAGGTCCACCTTTACGATCAAAAGCTTTTCTTCGCTTTAGCGATGATATATGGTAAACCTCTCAAAACTGATACGCCTCAGTGAATCTAACTCGGCCTTCTGAAGCCAAAATTTTGATAGAACGGGATATTACTTTACTTTTTTCTGGGAGAGATATGAATTAGCACACAGCATCAGGGATTTTGGCAGAAAGCAGAACTTGAACAAATACCTCTTTATTGCACCCACTGTCGTATGTTTGAACACTCTCTTTCTTAATATTATCAGTTGCATATGAATCTAAAACCTCCAAGTAAAAATGCTATTGGATCTGCCCCACTTCATATTTGTCCCTCTTCCCCTCCAGAGTGCACTCCACAAACTATTGAAACACTGGTTGACATGATGCCACTTCCCTCTCCCACTACCGGAGACAATACTGTTTTTGTTCTTCCGACTGATGTATTGGCAGATGGTTGACTTGAGCATGCTAGTCTCTATCACTGTTGAAAACAATACTGCAGGATCCTTACCTCCAAAGGATATTCTTCGGTTAGATAATCAATATAGTATTACAGCTTCACATTCTCAGGAAGAATCAGGTGCTGAGGAGACATGTTTACCATCTCTTCAAAATGAGAATGTTGTTACTGTTAGTCAGAAGCTGGGGGCTCATCCTTTTCTCGTTGTCCGACAATCTGTTGACTGCCCTGATCAGATGAGCCAGTCTTCGAATGAGGAATGACAGGTATACACATTTAGGAAGAAAAGAAGAATGGAGGCACACTCCAGCTTGGGAACTTAGTGGATGAAACTTTAGTAACTTCAGGTGATGGCACGACACTTAGCAATTTGTTAGCTGACTCCGCTCCTAGAACCAGAGGCAGAGGCAGGACCAAGCTAGCTCGTCCCTAGCAACTTATTTTCTGCGAGTTTTGAATTTTAAAGTTTTATCTATGTCTTATCTTTTTTAGGAAGCTAGTGTCAATGTATCGTATGGGTCAAGCGCCTTTTATTGGATCATCTCATACAACATTTATGTACCTTTTCAAATTCAATAAAATTAGCCCTTCGGCGTTGGACCAATCCATTGATCAAATAATCAATCCTCGGATGAGGAATGGTAGGTCTACATATCCAGGAGGAAGAAGAAGAATGAAGACATACTTGAGCTCGGAAATTTGATGCATGATACTTTGGTTACTTCGGGTAATGGTACGCACCTTACCAATTTGTTAGCTGGCTCTCTTCCGAGAACTAGAGACAGAGGAAGAACTAAAGTGGGACGTCCCTAGCACATTTGCGCCTTTTAGTAGATTTTTGGTTTTTTATCTTTATGTAAATTTGCTTCTTTGGGTTTTTTGTGTGTGTTGTATTATGTGAGTTGGGCCTTCTTTTAGGTCATCTTATACAACCTATATGTACATTTCTTTAATATATTAGCCCCTGGGGTTTTTTAATGTATATATATATATATATATATATATATATATATATATATATATATATATATATATATATTAAAAATAGTATTTT
>JXCR01090114.1:0-10743 GCA_002079205.1 Phalaenopsis hybrid cultivar
GACTATCCCGAGTCAAGCAGGTGGACACCCTGTACTCGAGACATCAAAAATTGATGCCAACATCTGTAAAGTTATGAGATCTCCTTGTTGAATCATCATTTGTTCCATAAGAGAATGAAGAAAAAAATAGAGTTAGAAGCAGATGGTCAAAGAGTAGGAGCAGGAGCAGAAGTAGAAGCTGAAGTACAGGTATGTTAACTCTAGTCCTAGGTTTTGTCCTAAAATGTCTCTCATATTTTTCCAAATTTGTTTTTTCAGTGGGCTTATGTGATGACAAAGTTTCTTCCCAAGTTTCATACTTCATTCCAAATCCAGTACACAAAGTAGTAATTCGAGCAGGGTAGCCCAAACCTCTCGTGTTCCTTTTCTCGAGGAAACAAGCATGCTTGTATAAATAAGGGGGCCAATGTCAATAGGTTTATTCATCTGAATACAAAAGTTTAAAGTGGCTCTCTCACGGGTTATCTCATTGACATGGTTGGTAGGCAGTAATATTACAGATATGAAATAGTGTTAAGCTCGAGAATGAACATTGAGTTCTTATAAAGAAAAAGTTTACTCGTCACCCATTTTTAATTTTTCAAACTCCATTTCCATCAGTCAAAAATCCCATAATCTCATCCAATTTGTCATAAGTAGGATGGAACTCAGAAAAGAAGCAGGTAGGAACATTATGCAGTTGGTATATGTGGTTACCACGAATAGAACTGATATCCACATATTGCCCACATACATAGACTAAATCATCAGATTTGTCCTGCAAGTTCACATAGAACTCTCGAAGCACAGAAATTACAAATACTTCAGTGAAATAACAAAAGTCTTACCATTGTCGCTCCGCAATCAGTTACTCAATAGTTCCTTCAAAACGTAAGAAACTGCGTTTTGCAATCAATTTCTTTGACTGCATTTTAACATACATGTTTTGTGTCCTTGCAGTGACAAACTTATCAGAATCAAAAGTTTCTTTTTTTCCTTTCCTCTCTTCATTTTTGAAGCCACGATTAATCTAAAAATTTTCAAGATAAATTCCAAAAATCACAAACTCAACTTTAAAAGGGTTCTAAAAATAAATAATCATTCAACCATGGATTTCACACTATTTTCATCAAGTTTTCAAATTTTCGGCCTAATCAACAATGTGGGTGAAATCCATTGTCAAATCAAAATTTTTCAAAACTAAGGTGAAGATCTTACCCAGAGATGAAGAAATCCAAAGTTTGGAAGCCTAAATCCAAGTCAATCAAGCACAAAATGAAACCCTAAGGGAGCAAAATGCAAAAAAAGGGAGGAAGGAGACGAACCAAGGGTAAAAATGGAAAAATCTGTGGGTCCAGGCACTTAAAATGACTCACGGGTTAGTTCAATGCTATAGCGCCGACAATGGCGCTATAGTGCCCTGCATAGCCTGATGAATAGCGCTATAGTGCCAAGAAGTGGCGCTATAGCGCCGTTCATACCCATCCAGATTTAAAAAAAAATTTATATTTGAAAAGGAAATGCAAAAAGACTTTTTTCAAAATTTGATGGCCAATTTTATAATTATTGAGTTCATCGCCATTCCAAAATTTCAAATTCACAAATTTCAATATGAACACATAAGACCAATTTTCACAACACAATAAAATGTTTTCTTATATTAATAATAGGTTTAATACATACAACACAACCACAAAGATATCATCAGATTTTCATATAACAAAACAATACAAAACACACTAAGTCTTAATACAAATATGATAGAGACGCCACATGGAATCAAATAACACTAAAGCAAAAATATCTATGTAAAAACAACCTTTAGAACCACTCTTAACCGGTAGTGATATTCTCCATTTCACTCACCAAACAATTTCTATCGTAGCAATGGTAGAAAGGAGCACGAGGAAATTCAATTGCAGACTTCTCATCGATCCACTTGTTGGTGCTATACATAGTCACTTGACTATCTTGGAAATAAACCAAACTATTGAATTGCAGTTTCAATTGCCCATCCATATGCTCGTAATGGTGGGACAACTTTTCAACCTTTGTATGCAAGAGAGAAATCTCACCTTCAATCTTCTCAAGATTGTCCATGAGTCGCTCTAGACTTACTGCAAGATATCCATCGAAATAGGTCTGAGCATCCTTATGCACCAACTTCTTTTCTTCAAATCTCCCATTTCCATTGCTCCCCATGATTTCTAAAATAATATTCTCAATCTCAAATCTCCTTAGAATACTTAGGAATGTCGTGGGGCTACTTCAAATCCCGTCCTAGGTGGTTTTATGTAGAGGAAGAGGAAACGAAACTAAATTTTTGGTGGTTTTGAGGAGGTATTCGAACTGTGACGCTATAGTGCCAAACCAACGTACTCATTTTTCAATTTTCTTCTATCCACTCTTTAATTCTTTTAATATAATATTATTTTGTGCCAAAAAACTTGTATAGGAATCACAATCACTATATAAAACTCATCACAACAACAATTCAAATTCAAATCACACCGATAACTATCTCGAGGCACATTCTTCTGGGACCTTGTTTCACTGGGGTTATATCTATGTCTACCCCGAGTTTGTGAACTACAACTTCTACTGACAGCCCTAGCATTTCATCATAGCTCTAAGCAAAAACAATCTCTAAATTTTGACAATAATTTTATCAATTATACGGATTCTTCTTTGTTGAGTAGAGAACTTATAAAGGTGGGTCAGGGCCGCTCCTCAATCCTGCGGTTGATTTCTTTCAATTCATTCACCATTGATTTAATCTCTTCTTCAAATTCTGGCGGAGCATCATCTATGAATTGATCTTCAGATTCATCCTCTATATCGAGGCAATCCTCTTCCAATTTGCTAGTAGCAACCATGCAAAATTTCGAGTCATCGACTGGTTCCATAGTAACAAATCTGAGACTTTCTTTCGAGTTGAGATAAAATTCCATAAATTTTCAAAAATTTGTAGCTTATCCTTTGGCAATTGCTTTGGCGCATATCCCTGTTAATTAAATTTTGTACACTAGAAGAAAAGTAACCAAAAGTTAATTCCATTACTTCATCAGAATCTTCTTCAAAATTGATGTGATTTTCATAACTAGTAGAAGGGGAAGCACCGTAAAACTTGACCAGCTTTGAACCAACGCTATGGGCTTTCTTGACCTCTAAACTCTTAACCTTTTAAGGGTGGATTGAAGGTCATGGCATTCACATAGTGGTTGATCTGATTATACATCGACTCATATTCACTTTTCTGCAGATCTTCCAAGGGAATCTCGTACTGAGGTTTCTTCTGTTTTATCATCATCATTTCTTCCTCAGAGCTTTATTCATTGGAACTTTCATCCATGTCAATGTTGATGGTTTGCCTAGTCCGTTCAATAATTATGTTAGTTCTTCTTCATCTACGTCCCCGGCCTCGATCTCGGGTGTACAGGTTGAAAGAACCTCTATCAGCTCATTGTGAAGAAACGACAGTAGATCGTTTAAGTGGATTTGAATGACATATTCTTTGTGATTTTTCTGAATCTTCCACTTCATTTGCCATAATTTCACGAGAAAAGACAGCTCTCTTAGGAGGTGCATAGCAAGTGGCGTCTTCATGAATGCCCAATTCATGAACTGAGAATGGTTGTAAATCTCCCTTGATACAATATTCTTTCCCCTCTTTAAAATACTTGATTCATTAGTGTAGGGATGAAGGAACCATGTTCTGCTCGTGAATCCATTGTCGTCTAAGTAAAGCATTAAAAGAGGTCTCTACATCGATGATATGGAATTTTACGGTTGTTACTAGCTCTCCAACTTTCATTAATAGTGTGATCGATCTAAGAGCTCTTTCTCCCTTCTGATTAAATCCTCTTAACATCATTTTATTAGCTGTAAGCTCTTGAGCCTCAATATCCAAATATGTCAATGTCTGTAAGCTCATCAAGTTAAGTGATGCTCCCGGATCTACCAAAACTCTAGATAACACAAATCCGCCAATGTTAACGGAGATGTAAAGCGGTCAGTTATAGTCGGTGGTGCCGAGCAACAAGTCTTCATCTATGAAAGTTATCCCAGGTTGTTCTTTTAACAAGAAAACTTCATCTAAGGATGTGCTGGCCAACTGAGCTAAGCAAATCTCCTGGTCAAGCAAGGCTGTAACTAGAGACTCTCTCATCTCCTTTGACAGGATTAGAGCGTCGTACATGCTTAGTTTGGCCGGCAGACTCCTAAGATGAGCTAGCATGTTATAATCCACTTTATATAATCCTCCAATCTTTACTTGATTATGTGGTTCTTCCACTGGCGGAGGTGGAGGTAGCTCTTCTCGAGTGACTATTTGTTTTCCTTTATCCACCTTGGAGGTAATACCTTCCCACTTCTTAGATTTATTTATGTGATTTCTTCTTCTTCTTCTTGAGATGCTATAGGCAAGATTTATGGTGTTTCTTTTTTATCGGAGGGGTCCAAATTGATGATGAGCGGTGTACCGTGGTACTTGAGGACTGGTTCCTTACTCCCGGTACTATTGAAATCGGTGTTGTCGATATCTTCTTCATTCTTGTTAACGGTTTTATCGGACTTAAGTACAATTTGAGGATTGGTTTGGGAATCGAGATCAGAGTTAGATCGACCAAAATCAGTTATGTTATCACTAGAAATAGTTAAAATATTATCAAAATCATAATCATTATATTCATAATACCCTAGTGGGGCAAAAAGATAATCATACATGGTTAGGGATTCGAGGATTTTCTTCCTCGAATCTGAGACAACCAATCTAATAGAGGGAGCTTCTATCCTAACCCCCCACACTATCGGTCTTCATGACGTCATTCTTTTCTTTCTCAGGTTGCGGCAATTTCTCTCGTGAATCTCTATCTTGGGCTGGACAGGCTGTAGACTATGAACGACTGCCTGTACCAAGGTGGTTTGAATCTGGTCCAGTATCTTCTTGGATGACTTGCTCCAAACTGTGCTCCATCTATCTTTCTATGAATACGGATCTATCAGAGTAATTAGCTAGGTCGAGATCATATCTACAGAAACTTTTTCAGGTTCTTTTAAATATTCCTTCAGGATGTTTATATTTCCTTCTTTAAAATTCCTCTTGAGCCAATTTTTGAAAATGAAACAACCCTCTATTGTATGTCCCAACATCTGGTGGTAGGCGCAAAAATTAGGATGCTCTTTCTTCCAGCTTCTTTCGGCTTCTTTGGTTCTGGCAATCTGAATTCCTGATTTTTCATTAAGTTTTTGACATCTTTGACACAACCTCATCTTTGAAAGAATACACTCTTTTCATCTGTTCTGAAAGAGTCGGACCCCATCTACCATCTGTCATGTTATGTCCTCCCTGATGTGACTGTTGGCTAGATTGGCCATGCTGCTATTTTATTGCTGCTGAGTATGTTATGTTGATGGCTAAAAACTCTGATGAGGATGTTCTACCTGAATCTTTATTAGTTGTTTTCCTTTATCGACTGTTGCTACTGTTCCAGACTTCTTCTTAAATATCCTGGTTGTCCTGGACCTTTTTGACTTTTCTTGGGAATCCATATATTGACTTCCTCTTGTAGGCTTATGGCTTTGCTTGGCAGCTTCTCGAAGGACTTGATGGTGAGTCCCTTAAGCCTAAAGGTTACTGACCCATGAATGCTTTTGAGTAGAATCTCAATCGCATGTTGTACCTGTAGTTGAGGCTCACATTTCATGCTTAGGTTTCTCCACATCAAGATATAGTCTACTAAATTCTCGTTAGGCTTCTATCTTTCCAATACAAGATCTCCGATAGAAACATGATGTTGTGGTCCAGCAAATCTCTGTATGAACAATTGTTCTAATTTGACAAATGTCTTCACTGATCCGTTGGGTAGCTCGACATGCCAATCATATGCTATCCCTGACAGGCTGCTGACAAATTGATGGAAGAGTAGGGCTTCATTACCTTTGGTGTTGCCACAAATGGCTCGGAAATGTGCTACATCATAACTGGGATTTTTAGTCCTGTCGAATGTCTTAAAGTTTGGTGACACAAAACCCTTACGGTAGGGTACGACATTGAACTCCTCTAGGTAAGTTCTACCATTTTAAATCAATGCACCACCCACAGATTAGGCTAAGATCTCCCAAAGTTGTTGTTCGACCAACTATTTTATATCCTTCTCTGGTATTGTACTTGGTGGGGAATCCTTCTTTTGTTGATCATCTCCGTTGGTGGTTGCAACTTCTCTCATTTCATTGGTAATATGAACTATTTCTGGCTAGCTGACTCCTAGAGAAGTTAACTACTGTGATTGAGGCTGTTCATGAACTGTAGTCATAGTGGTAATGGTGGTGGCCATCTCCTCCTTTTCTTTTTCATCTGACTAATTTGTTCATTTCTCAGTAGAACAACCCTACGCAATCATCCACGACATTACTTTCAGCAAGAGATTGGGCATTGTGCGTAGATGTGACAGCTCTAGTCTCGATGACATGAATATCCACGAACTATTCATCAAGATAATCATTAAAATCGAAATCTTCATCATCATCAATGACCACTCCATGCTCTTTTGCTAACTTAGAAATCTCAGTCCCAAGCTTTTCAACTTTCTCTTTAATTATCACTTCTTGGATCATCTTGAGATCTGAAGGACTTTCCTGAATGTCCTCTGCTTATCATCAAACTCGCTAGTGATAGCTACAATGATATCTGATACTTCAGACCTTTGCTTCAATCCACATTCTTGTCGTATGGGCTCATTGAACCGTATTGGTACAATGACCTTGGGTACTGATATCTTCTTCTTTGATGGTGATGTCTTGAGATAGCGTGTCTTAACAGAGGCATTAACGTGTCAGAGAGAGGCATGCTCCCCACGATGCATACCAAATACAGTATCGAGTGACTTCTTTATCTTCCCCTTCTTTTGAGGAACTCTTATGAGCAACAACTGAAGATATTCTCTGACTTAAATGTGACTTGACTGATCGACGTTCTGCATACCTTGGAGTAACGGTGATAACAAATATGTGGTAGTGATGGTAGTATCAACTTGACTTCCTAGGCGGAATCTTACGGGACTGCGAGTTGGCAAAACTTCAGTTGACTTATGAGACTGTCAGGCGGATCTAACATTCTTTAAAATCTCCTTCTTCATCCGACGGGACACCACGCATCCCGCTCGTTTGAGTAACTCAACTACTGAACAACCCTCTTTAGCGGCCAACCTCTGGAACACTGTACGAACTTTGGTGATAGGAGTGGGCTTCTCTCTTTCCTTGACCAACGGAAATATAGTTGTGTAAAATTTATAAAGTTGACTCCGCTTTACAAAGGTGTCAAAAACTTGAGGTGATATTTTATGAATAATAACGTTAAGCACTTAATGTCGGTATTCTACGCAAGTATACGTATAGTTATCAAATAATATAAGACTTTCTATTTAAGTCCTAAATATCGATCCCACGAGGAAGATTTAAATTAGAAATGATAAATTAAGTAGGAAATTCATAGAAATAAAACGAAATTATTGTCACTAATTTTAAATGTTTAAGATACTATCAAAGCTAAATAATTAATTACTAATATAATTAAAATGCATAGTTTAAAATAGTAACTACTAAACTATGTTTATGTGATAAAGTTTTCTAATATGAGAAAACATCTTTCCCACTACAATGAGCTTTTTGGTGAAATGAGATGAGATAAATGATCTAAATTTGTATTGTGTCAAATAGGAACAATTTTAATTCTCTACCCTGATTCAGTGTTATAGAAAATTATTAGCTAATCTTAGGTTTAGTCCCTAAATCCATGGCTAGGCTAGGAGGATACTGGCTCCCACTCTGAAGCTCCCACTTCCCTTCTCGTGAAGGCTAACTCTTGCTTTAGTTTTTAAACATAAAGATCAAATTGGGGATTTTTAGTCTGTCGCTCTAGAAATCTCCAATTCTTCACCCAACAATGTATATTTCTCTACTTATTTGCACTTAATCCCATGAACAAAATATTCCTTCATGGACTTAAATGTGATTCTCACTCTATTGTAGAACTCATACTCTATTTCCCGGATCATATGTTTCACAACATATTTTAACAATTCAACTGACCAGATTGAAAAGTAAATTAAGAGCAGAGTTGAAAAACCATCAAAATTTATTTTAAATTTTAACATTGACACATCCAAATTATCTCTTCATTTCACCATAGCTCAGAGTAGGGAGAAAAATAAAGGAAACTACTCAGACTTCAAGAGAAAGATACAACAAAACACAAATTTCATATATAAAAGAAAGTTCATACAGTAATAATAAACAAACAACACTTATCTGAAATTCTTTCTCAAGGAAAATCTCTTGTAGCCTCTCTTAGGAAATGTAGGAAGAATAAATCTCTCACTTATCTCCCTCTCCAACACTTCTTAGAGAAGAATTCACACTTAAACTCACCACACAAACTCAAAACTATAAATAAAATAACTAACTAATGGTGTGAAACGACTTGAAATGATGTAAAGTGGAAAGAAGAGATGCGAAGAATGGGCAAAAAGGTCCGAAGGGGAGAAGGAAGGCTCTTTTCTGATCAATTTTGGCTCTAAATAGATCCTAGGGTCAGTTCTCTAATAGGTGCATCCAAAAACTCTTCAAAAAACATCCAACTTCATCGAATCTTCTAGAAATAGAGCATGCACCGACACTGGCGCCGTCGACGCCAAAGGCCATTTAATTAAATATGTCTTCTCTGTCAAACGGTGCCATAGGCACCCAATCTGGCGTTGTCGGTGATACACCTAAAATATATAATATTTTTAGACGCATTTTTATACCTATTTCTAAGATATTGCGCTTTAATGGAAGATATTTGTGTCTTTTCCTTTCAGGTTCAAGTAAAAAGTTGAAAAATGCTAAAATGAGTGAAAAAGGATCAAATTTGGAGCAAAAATGTGAAATTTGTGCAAAAGTGTTTTGGCGCCTAAGCGCCAGATCCGACACTTATGCGCCGGTGAAATAGAGAAGACCGCGCCTAAGCGCCAGAGGCAGTTATTTCACGGTTTTCTTCATTTGACCAAATTTTGAAGAGATATTTGAGGCACCTATTGGCTAAAGTGGGTGTGGTCATGACCACTAGGAACAAAAATATTATTAAAAGACTTGTGAAAGAGGCATCCATTGGAGAATACATCGAATTTGGACACATTTTGACGATTTTCCAAGGCACCTTTTGGGAAATTTATAAAAGAAGGAAGTTGAGACATTTAGGGGGGTGCTTGTTCTAAAAAGAGTTTAAAGAGGAGGATTTCTGAGGAGTTTTGAGAGATAGTTTTGGAGAGATTTTCAGGCACCACACAAATTACTTTATCCTTATTGTTTTTAGTTTATTTTGGGTGTTGTAAAAGAGGAGATTCAAAGGAACTTCAAGAGTTTGGTGGAGGATCTGAGATAAGTTTTAATCTTTGTTTTTAAACTACTTTTGGTTTTAATTGAGATTTCTTGTTGGTTTGAAAATGATTTCTACTTTTAAACTAAAGTGCGATTTTGTTTTCTCCATGGATTCTGAGTAGTTTTCTTTATCTTTCTCGTTAAGATGATAAGTAATTAAAGTGTTGGTTGGAAGTTGTGGAGAGTATTAATCTTTAATGTTGGAAGAATTTGTGAAGATTTAATTTCATGTACTTCATTTACTTCTTGATCTGACCCATCTTGATGTTAAAATTTGTTGTGAGAACATGTAAGAACCGGGATGGTATTGTCTTAGTCAATAATTGGAAAGAATCACATGAGGTTGTATGAATGAGAATATAATTCATATGATTTAGTGCAAATAAATAGGGAAGTATTCTTTGAAGGGTGTAGAGTTAGAGGAATTTAAAGTGACAAGTTAAAGGCCCCAACTTGCTTTACTGTTTTAGGTTCTGATAAGAGATGTTAGCCCCCAGGTGGAGGGAATTGAGGGAACTCTAAAGTGAGAGCTGGTATCTTCCCTGCCTAGCTGGTCTTCAGAAATATTCAAACTTTAAATTAGCTAATGTTCTTTATAGCATCTCTAGTAAGGGTAAAGAATATAATTGCTCCTATTTGACATAACAAAATTAGCATATTTCCACAACAAAATTCCTATACTCATTACTGATCCATGATAAGGAGAAATGTATTTTCATATCAAATGATTTTCTTTTACATAAACTCAAGTTATCTTATTTAGTTATTGTTTTTACCAAAAAAAAATATTTGAATTTTAATACTGTGAAAATATCTATAGTTTAAGTAATCGTCTTTTTAGAATAGAATGTTTGTTGTTCAATTGTGCATATTGCATAATTTTCCTGTGGGTTCGATATTTAGGTCTTAATCAAGAAGTCTTATATTACTGATAACTATACGTATACTTACGTAGTATCTCAATATATATAAATTAAAGAGTTAAATTCTTATTTTCTTCAGGATTAAGTTTGTGGTTTTGTTGAAAAGTAAGGAAATATAAGTGAAAATTATAATTAAAGTTATAGTTATACTGTTGCATATAAACAGTCGGGATCAAGTTTTTGGCGTCGTTGTCAGAGAAATTAAATAAGAAGAATGATTTAAAAGTAAATTTCTATTTTTAGAAAGTCTTATTTAAACTTTAAAAGTTATAGTATTTTATTTTGTGTGTTTTATTTTATTTTATGTTAGTGTATGTGTAGTTCAGGTTCTGAAGGACTAGTAGCCTACGATTCTGAATTAGAAAGAACTGTTAAAAAAATTTGAAAAATCAAAAAAATAAAAAAATCTTGAAAAATCTAAAAA
>JXCR01090122.1:0-11138 GCA_002079205.1 Phalaenopsis hybrid cultivar
GAATTAAGTTAATGTGTCATACATTAAAATTATTGAGAGGATAATTGAATATAGTTTAAGACATGATACAAAGATTTATCATAATCAGTTTGGATTTATGTCAGGCAAGTCTATCATGGAAGTTATACATTTATTAAGATGTTTGATGAAGAAGTACAGAGAGAGTAACAAAGATCTACTTATTATTTTTAGTGATTTAGGTAAAACTTCCGATAAGATTCTAAGAGAAGTATTTTTTGAGAGTTCTAAAAAAGAAAGGTGTTGATATGACTTACATTCAAGTCATTAATGATATGTATATTAGAGCTATTACTTGTGCTCAAACGGAAGAAGGATTTACCTACTATTTTTCTATTTTAGTTTGATTACATTAGGAATCAACTTTAAGCTCTTTTTTTTTTGCTTTAGTTATGGATGCTTTTATTTGACATATACATGAGGATGTTTCTCAGTGTATGCTTTTCATTGATGATATTCATCGCGTGGATAAGACTAGAGAAGGAGTTTAGGAAATACTTAAATTATGGAGCTTTACATTGGAGTCTAAAGGCTTTTATTTGAGTAAATCTAAAATTGAATACATGGAATGTAATTTTAGTAGTAGCTCTAGTAGCAAAGTTGTAACTGTCGGTGATCAAATCATTAATAAGTTTTAGATATTTCGGGTCTATTGTTCAAAGTGATAGTGATATAGATGAGTTGTTATTGGTAGAATTCAAGTTGGTTGGTTGCTGTGGAGGAGTGCATCGGGCCTATTGTGTGATAGAAAAGTACATCTTAGACTTGAAGGAAAGTTTTATAAGATTGTGATGAAACCTGTAATGCTTTATGGTATAGAATGTCGGCCTTTAAAGAGAAGCATAAAACAAAGTTTAAGTGTTGCTGAGATGAGAATGCTTGGGTGGATGAGTGACTTGACACTTGGAGACAAAATGCGATATGAATCTATCCGTAAATGAGTTTTTATAGATGTTTTGATCACATTAAATGTTGACCATATGATGATCCGGTTAGAAGAGTAGTATTTTAGATTCAACTTTTGTTAAGAAAGACAGAGACAGACCTAAAAAGACTTAAAAACACATTGTATAAAAAAATAATCTTAATCAATTAGAATTAAATGAAAATATGACACTCAATAGGACACATTAGAAGAAAAAAAAAAAAGGATTCATATACCCGATCCAATATAGTGAGATAAAGGCTTGTTGTCATTGTAATAAAAATGTGAAGAGAATATATTTAAATAAATGTTACATAATACTAATTCTAAATCAATTAATTGTATTAATGTTAAAAATATATATTTTATTTTTTTTTAAATAAATCTTAATTTAATTTATTTTTGTTGGTTTTTAATCTCACATCTCTCTTCAATTCTTGGCTCCGCCACTGCTAGAGATTATATTGTTTATGTTCAAGTGCATGTAAGTGGCCCTAAATATAAATATCAAATTTTAGGTGTCAAGCGTGTAAATCCATAATTGGATGATTGCATGTAAATTTCAATTGATTGAAATTTTGTGCGCCTTAAATTGAGTTGTTGGTTGCGTAAATACATAAGAATTAACCAAAGTATGCATGTAAATAGATGCCCATAATTTTTTTTTTTCTTTTCGTATTTTATATTTTTAAATATGTGAAGAAATAATATACTTATATCCTTTATTTGAATAGGTGAAGGTTGCTGCACCATCGTCACAGTAACTCGCTGAAGCGGGTTAAAATATTCCCCGTTTGGAAATATGCCCCGGCCGGAAATAAAAGGCATGAGCAGAAAGCATTGTTTGCACCGAACTCTCTCTCTCTCTCTCATCTCTATTTTGGAAAGTTATTTACTACTTTTGCTATTTGTATTTGATTTCAAGTTGTGTGATATGAGCTTTGTTGAAGAAATTTTATTAGAGTTAAATGAGCATCTGTTTGAGACGGTTTTGCTTTTTTTTAAAACACCCCTATAACTCTGTTTAAAGGAATTATTTTATTGCTATTTTTTAAAAATTATTGTAGTGAAAAATTGTTTTTTTTTTTGGACCTGAGTTATGAAAAGTGTTATTGCTGTTAGAAAATTGTGATCTAATTTTTTTTTAAAAAATAAAATAAATTTATAATAACCATTGAAAACAGTTTCTTATAGCTGCTTTAAGAAGACCTTAATGTGATCGGTCAATCTTTAATTTGTGTTGCGGGCTGCTTTTAGGAGTGGTGTGGATGGGTTTTAGTTAGTGTTGAGTAATCACCTCTTACTTAAGTTTTGAGATTATAAAAGAATATGTTAACTTTATTATATATATTTATTCTTTTTGTGCTACGATTTTAAGTAAAATAGATGCTAAATAGTGAGTATAAAAATTGTTTCGAAGATTTTACTGTGTATTTAAAAAAAAACAGATTCAGCTTGTTGAGGAAACAGTAAAATAGTTAGAAATAAATTGAAAATCAAACATGTAGAGAAATTTAATTTTATACTTGGATTATTAATATATATAAATTAAAATGCATCTTATAGCTGTTCAGTACACTCAATATTGACTTAATTCACCAATTTTAGTGATCATTTAAGACAAGCAAGGACTATCTTATAGTTTCCACACTGCCGTCCTGCTTTTATTAAAAAAGATTTACTTAATAACATTTAATTCTTTATGTGTTTACACATCTAACTGCTACACTTTAATTTTTACATATATGCCACCTTACTCTATGCATGAAAGTATTTCACTTCTAAAAAGTTAAAATAATAATACTTTTTATACAAAATGAAAGATTTGAACGGTATGAATATAGACAACAAAGTTAAAAGTTTCAAAAATGTAGATAAATGAGAACTGGGGGTTAGGTGTGTAAATACCCATTTTAGTAAATATCCTACACTCCTTGTGGAATTTTGCACGCGAAACTAATAAATGATTATTACAAATATTCCAATTAAAAACTATATAAAACTACAGCAAATTTCTTAGCAACAAATAATGATCATCTCTAAAGTTCATAATCAGAAAGAAAATGATCCAAAGATCAATGCTGTTGTTACATACAGACCAAAACTACACCGATTGAGCATTTATATGAAATTGAGCATTTTACATATGATACAAAACCATACTGTAGTTATCAAAATTTATAGTGTATCAGCACCAGAATTTCATTAGTATGGTACAAATATATATATAGGATGGATTTACTAGTAATGAAAATATGAGAATTAGGAATTTTTCATTTGAAATCATCATAGTAATGTGAAAGGTTTCAGAAGTTACTTATCTAAGGCTTTCATAAAAGAGTCAGGAATAGCATATTCAATTCCTCCGCATGCTTCGCAACTATGCCTCCTCTCCTTTGGAGAAAATATCAAATCAAAATCAATTATCAGTAGCAGTAAATCAGTGAAAACTTTATGGGGAATTTACATTTAAAACCAATACCCATGCATTAACATATTTAACACCTAAACACAACTTTTTTTATATTTATGCCACCCACCCAAATCTAATCTTTCATATCATCTAAAAAAATGTCACCACACATGCGTACATATTAAAGTTAATGTTTTACATAAGTAAATACATAGGAATTAGATAGCATGTAAATCTAAGAAATTTTTTTACTGCAAAAAGTCATAGTAGAGCTTTAAAATTTTCATATAATATATAGCAACATAAAATTTGTTCTCAGATATAGAGAAGGCATATTAATGAAGGGCTTGTTTGAGATTAATTTCATTTTAAAAATAAATTTATTTAGTGATTTCTTTATTATTATTTTTTTTCTTTTAAAAATGAATCAATTTATTATTAAAAATACTCAAAACAACACAAAATATTTTTTAAAAATAATTATCAAAATAATTATCACCATCAAATATATTTTATTCTAAATCAAAGCATAAATAACATAAAAAAATGGAAAAAAAAGCAAGAGAGAAATTAAATAAATATTAAACTTTTTTTTTTTTTTTGGTATTTACTTATTTAAAACCTAAAGTTTGATATTTATATTTATATTACATTGGTGCCACAAACCGATGTATTAAAATGTATATTTCCCTTATAAATAGTTAGTTGTTGAGAGTATTCCGGGTTATGCATGTAAATCTGAAAGTAGTTAGAAATGTAAATACATAAGTAGTATGTGGTATGTATGCAAGTGCTTCAAAACAAAAATGATACCCAACAGCCCCTAAACATTAGGCATCAATGAGAAAAATGCACCATAGATACCACTCAGATAACTAATAATAACTAGCAAGATTGAGAGAGAAAAAAAAAATCAAATTTGATGAAATTATAGCCTGACATGAATAAAGAAATCATGAGAAATTTGTTTACCCGATAACTGATGGAAGAATTTGCTTTATTCTCTCCAAATGGTTATGGCATTGTTTGCATCGCTGAAACCTGTTGTTCAACATGCAGAGAGTTAATGGTATAATCCCCAAAGAGAGGAATGAGGTTGAACAAGACACCTTTCTTCCGCATGAAGATCAACTCCAACAAACGAGGAAGCTGATATGGTCGACGAGACTAACGGACCGAAGATTTTAACAAGATCAAAGAGCATTTCGAGGGACACAATGATATGCCTGTTACATTAAAAGCCTAAGAAGCCTGATAAGACAATAAATACTAATTAAATACACATTTTTTTCCTATAAAGTGTCGAAATAACACCCTAACTGTTTATATGGGGTGGTCATTTTAGTCTCAAAGTCTTTAAAAATATCGAATTAGTTCCTAGACTTTTTAAAGATGTCAAATTCGTCCCCATTTTAGTCGTCTATGGGGACTTTTTCAGCCCACAGTAAAAGTTTGGGGACTAAATGGGGCCAACCTAGAAGACTATTTTGGCAAACCTCTTATTCTACTACATAACTGTACTATTCATGATTTACTGCTACCAAATACAAAAAAGGTTAGAAATTTATTCCAGAGATACCTTTCAGTCTTGCTGTTTACCAATCCATGAAGCAAAGGAAGCAAGCAGGAAAAAAGATCTAGAGTGAAGAGGTCAATTTTGCCCCTGAGGACACTGACCAAATCAACTTGAACCTGTGAATCATATTGAAAAGGTCATCAATAGCAGGTGAATTGTTACGCTGAGGAAACTAATAGTAATTATTTGGAAGATTTACATACATACCATTCAATTCCTATGTATCTACATATCCACATATCTACCACCTTCCCTATGTATGAAAAGGTGTATTTCACTTTTTAAAAGTTAAAATGGTGGGATTATTTATGTGATATGAAAATATTGGATGGTAAAAATATAAAAAAGTAAAATCTAGGTGTTATATATGTAAAAACATAGCGGAATTGTGTGAGTGTCCCCTATTATTTAGGCATAGTTATTAAGGTGCTAGTGCCTTGGTGTCCTGAGAACTTTAGGAGTGAGACCTTGTGCATCGAAAAAGGAGATTTATATTGACAAGTAATGCGCTTTGTTATGTGTTAGGCCCTACCGAAGACCTCTTATATTTCAAACAGCTTGAGAAAATTGCGTAAAAATTTTTATTTGTATAATGTTAGAATTATGATGTACCATAAATATGTTAAAAAGGATGAAAAACTATCAGGATTTATGCTTTTACCTCATTCCTTTTTTTTTTCTGCTAATAAAGGGCAGCAATCTTTAAGTTTATTTAAGGAGCCTTCTATCTTAAAACTAAGTTGAAGTTATAACAAGAAGAAATAGAAATTTATAAAGTAAAAAATATAATTACTAACTTACCGAATGGTCAGGTAATTTCACCACTGCATCCACTGCTGCTTTAATACCATTGTATTCCCAAAAATGCCGCACAACCTAAAATTTGAATTTAGTAATTTAAAAATTATAGAAAGCTTATAAGAAACTTACATTATAAAAGCCTCCTAAGAGAACAAGCATTAGGCCCAAGGACAGTAAACTAAAAGTGAAAATTAAGTTAAATTCTTTGAGCACTCACAACCATAATAAATTAACAATATTTTCTTCTATAAATAAATTTCCTCTTTCTATTCGTTTATTTTTGAATCTTCTGTAATGAGAAGAGAACAAAACTTGCATTTTCCAATATGATTTGACAGATAAGCATTTTCAATGGTGTATATATTATAGCCAATCAAAGGTAGGCTATGAATAACGAATAAATCAAAGAACAGGGATTGAATTATAAAATGGTACATAAAGAACCGTAGTAATAGATCAAAGCTCAGTAAACCGTTCTTTTATTAACACGCCCATTGCATGACATTTAAGCACCATCAATTTCACTTGATTAAACTACAATTTTTTTTTTTTTTTTTAATTTACCTGGAGCTTTGTTAGGCGAGACTTCAAAGAATTTACAAACACATCATGGTTTTGTGACAGTTCACAAATCAAATCATCTTCTAACTTCATGTCGCTTACTGACGCTAGAACTGATCCTTTCTGATAGATAAAAAAAAAATCATATTAACTCGAACAAGACAGGACAGAAATATGTTCAATGGGAAAAAAGCTGAAAGACACTTTTTTTATTCAAAAAAAGAAAGAAGGATAGCAATTTATCATAACTAAGGGTTTCAAACGAAGAACTAACGGTAGCTGAAGGACCAAAACTTTCTCTCCTCTCAAATCTTTCAACAAGAGACCGTGTCTTCCCAAGTTGGACAGCAACTACAAAAGAAATTAAAAATTGTCAAATTTATATAAGAAACCAACATGTAAACACCCTTGCATCCATCAAACCCTTACAACTGGTCAACTAACCTCCCCTAACATATTTAACCGAGCAGTTTTCTTTGCTAGAGCTTGCCAACTCCTCACCTGAAACAGAAAATAATAATAATAATAATAATTTTTCTCCACATTTCAAGCAGGACGTAGCAGTCAATATGGTGTAAGGAGATGAAATATAATAGGGAAATTTGCATACATACCACTCAATTCCTATAAATTTACATATGTGACACCTAAATTTCAATTTTCGCATATGTGCCACCTTACCCATGCATGATGGCATTTTAAAAGTTAAAATTGTGGTATTTTTTAATCTAATATGAAAAATTCGGGTGGCATAAATGTAAAACGTAACTGTTTGTATTAGACACGTAAATACATAGGAATTGGGCGGTAGGTACGTAAATGCCCCAAAAAAACATGTAGATGATTGAAAGATTAGAAGACTATCCTCAAAAAGTAAATCTTATTTGAAGCCAAGCAAGAAATAAGTTTGGATGGGCAAAAAGCAACTTATGTGATAAGGTGTTGGCATAGAAATAGTACTTCGGTCAGTTTGTACTGTGGCAGGCTGCCGAACGGACATGATTCCCTCAAATTTCTCTGCAACATATCCGGTATCCAAACAATGACCACCACCAGCTGCTGTTGTTTCAACTGTTCCCAGTTGCTTGGATTTTGAACTTGAAGAACGAAATGCTGTCCCACCCGATTGAGATTGACTGCCACTATCATGAAATGTCGATTGACTTACATGAAATTGATCGCCCGATACTACATCACAAGCCGAGGAATCGGCATTCGAGTTAACAGCTCTAGAACCAGCTGTTTTTTTGCAGTTTACAACGCTCCTAGGAACAATGACAGGCATGGAAAGCTCTTGTTTTTTTCGTGCAGCATGCACCTCCATAACATGACCATTTGGTAATAATGAAGAATTTGTGCTTGGGGATATATCCCTAGAAGAACAGTTTGATGAAGTTTCAGTGAACTTAGCAACCCTGGATGCGGTAGAATTCAATGTGGATGAAAAGGGCGAATCGAGTTTTTTTTTAGCAATATGATTGTCCGCAGAGAGTCTTGACTTCGAACCATTTGAAGTCAAAGAAACAGTTGCTGAGTAGATGGAATCAGTTTCTTGTAATGGACTTCGATTACATTCATTAGCTTTCTCCCGCATGCATAGAAAGGAAAACATAGAGGAATCAACACTCAAGGATCGAATTATTTCAACACATAATGATGTAAGTTACTTAAAACTAAAGGTACTTACAACTTATTGACAGGTTTTCAGGTTCCCCTTTTGTTTTAACTGCATAACCTACAGCTCCTGTAACCAGCGGTGAATTGCCTTTTGTGCCGCCTCCTATAGGACTATTAGATGAGTTATCTATTTGACTTGAAATAGGTTCCATTAGGCTATTTTTATTGAGCCCAAGCCCAATGGCGTATGGTCCAATAAGCTGTGATGCAAAAGTTAATTACTCTCACACATAATTCAGAGAAGAAATTAAGGAAATTTACATACGTACCACACAGTTCTTAAGGATTTACATATCTAACAGCTAAAGTTTGATATTTACATTTATAACTACTTGTGCTACAAAGCCAAGGATCATAAGGTGCATTTGACTTTTAAAAGTTAGTAAAGTGGTATTCTGATGTGATGCTAAGATTTGAGTGTTATGAATGTAAATATTATAGTTTAGATGTATACGTAAGAATTATGTCATCTGCACGTAAATGCCCCAAAAAATTAACGTGAGTTTTAAAATGAGGATAGTTACTGATATATCTGCAATCCAAACTCCAACACGACTTTGATGATGAGAGCATCCCAAAAGCTTTCCTTCATAAATAATGAGGTCAGCCAAGGAAGACCAGCCCATTTCAACAGCATCATGACATATTATAGGCTCCCAAGATAAAACCTTTCATCAGCGCACGCAAAATGAGGACATTTATAGACTACATAGCAGCTCTTATAAACAAAAGATAAAATTGAACCTTCAAAACTTCATCCAATGCACAGAAAAGAGTTTTTCCATCCGGGTGAAAAATGATAGATCGTATGCCTGTGGCCTGAAAAAACAATGGTCATGAAAACAGGTATAGCATATCAATAAAATTGTATTTTTAAATTCTTAAAATTACAAATTTAAACTTGTCGATGAGTATAACCAAGAAAAACAAAATAATTTGAAATAGTGCCAAATATCAAGCCAAAAAAAGAAAAAGAAAAATATACTGCATGCATGATAGAAATAAGAAAGGAAAGTGGTGATTGAAAGAATTAATTATGAGGGTGAAGAAATCACCAAATGTGCTCCAAAAGGAGGGTAAAATTGTGAACAGTGCACATCAATTCATCAGCTATTTACAGACATGGTTGTCTAGCATGCTTGTTCTAAAAGCTAGCAAGCATAAATAAATTAAAATAAGTTTCATTTTAGAGCATTTTGCAGTGAAAGATCTATGAGCTGCAAAATAAATCCTTCGGATAAGGATAGCTTCTGATTTGATAGATAATATTACTAAAATACAAACAGTACTTTTTATGATAAGATGTAAAACTTGCTATCACTCCTTAGGCAAACCTGATATAACACGTTGTGGTAGCAAAGATACAGGGAACGTGACAAATATATCTTTCAAAGTCAGAGTGGCACAAAGATATATGAATTTTTTCAGCATAGATAACACTACCATGCAAGGTTTTGTAGACGTTAACTTAGGTGATGTTAATAATAGGAATGCCACAGAATATCTATAATATGGGCAAAACATTTGTGAGTTGGTGTTTAAAATACAAAAGATTTTGCACATTCAATCATTAATTGAATACATTTATGTTAATGAAGCAGGCAAAAAATGATATTATAAAAAGAATTTTGTATTGACAAGGAAGCAGTATTCTCCTCTATGATGGTAGTGCATTTCATCTTCCACAGAATTCCCTCTCCCATAAAAGGATAAAAATACAATCAATTTAAAGTAGCATGCCTTCGTGGATACTTCCATGACCTATCCATGATCCAGGGAGAAATTAATAGTACGGGCAATCCAGCATACTCGTCGGCCAGTCCAACACTTGTAAACAAATCAAACTTCTGTAACCAAGTTGGCCTCCATGGTTAATTATTAAGGCGTGCACTGAATTTCAGGGTTATATAATGTAACTAATTGCATGAATGAGAGATTATTAAGATTGTGTAAAGTTTGGTTCATGTTGAAGACTATTTCAATGTCATTGCGGATCCAACTCCGCAATGAGATGATGGGAGTTTCCAGATGGCAGCAGNCGCAATGAGATGATGGGAGTTTCCAGATGGCAGCAGCTTATGCCTAAGAATTTAATCAACGGCAGGACCCTTGAAATTAACTTTTTAAGACTATGTATATGCAACATCATTGTTCCATATGGTTCCCTAATGTTCTAATATTAAAAAGGTGTCACCCCCATAATTATATCAAAAGCTATAAGATAAGATCCTTGTAAACATAGAGCAGTAGGTTTTATAACCAAGCCACATAAAATCTTAATTCCTTTCATAATATTTTGTTGATTTCTCTTTTGATTCAACCTTCTCTCAATTATTTGTGGTTAGCTTTATGAATCCTCAGATCTTGTTGAATGCTGCATACCAAATTCTCATTCTACTTGGGTTCCAGCCCATACCATGATTTTGTGAAAATTGGTAAGGTTTCAGCCAGAAGGTTGTGACCAAACATGTATGAAAAGTTCAAGGCTCCCACAATTCAAGGGGTAAGCATGGCGCAACTCATGTCATAACTCTCTTAACTTCATCAATCATTCTCGTCTTTCTTGACTTTGATAAGATAGCTAGTTTTATTATATTCAAATAATGAAGAAGCCCGTCTTCACCACTTCTCACCAGCGAAGCCAATAAATCTTAATCTGAAATAAATATATACAATGCATACCTCGGGACCTGAAGAACCAATCAGCTCAAATGTTTCCAAGTCCCAAAATTTCACAGTTCGATCTGCAGATCCTGAAAATCATTTGAACATTAGCAGGATGTCAAACATGGTCCCATATGCTTCCAAAGGCAAATCTGGTTTGTTTGGTGAAATATTCTAATTAACCCTATATAATGACCCATTGAGCATAAAAAACACTCCTCATCCGCGAATCAACTGGTCACAAGAAAGAAAAAAGATCGATGCAAAAGAAACAATCTGTATTATACGGAAAATTCAACTCATGTGCGTGCAACCATTTACGTGTCCTTTAGATGCAACAAAAAATTGCTCCATTCATGCACAATTTTGAAAAGGTTTACTTGTGAAATAAGAAAAACACAAATGCTGATGTAATCATTGACCTACAAAAAATAAAATGATAAAGAATGTAAGAAAAAGGCAAACAAACATGAATGAGCACCGATCACACACCAAATAATCAA
>JXCR01090148.1:0-14659 GCA_002079205.1 Phalaenopsis hybrid cultivar
AATTGTATGATCTCCAGTTGAGATTCCTCCATTCTACGTATTCGTTCTTCCATAGAAGGACCTGAAACCCCCTCGTTGATTAGATAACATCTTCCAGGGCGGGAAGATGAAGAAACACGTCTCCCTTGACTTCGTGACTGTTCCCTGGAACGAAGCTAGTTAGAGAGAGCTACTCCATTGTCCCGAATATTTTGTCTGGTGGCCATGTAGGAAATTGAGCAAGTACTTCAGTGGTGGGATTGAGAGCTTCCCACAGACGGCGCCAAACTGATGTGTGCTAGAAAATTCACGGTGGTAGAGTAGCAAATTATCGTCTTAGCATTGTACGAAAGTTCAGCACATACAGAAATGAAATAGAAAAAAGCGGTGATGACTCTAGAAGTTTTTACGTGGAAAACCCGTAAGAAAAAAACCACGGGGTCTGACCCAGTTGCGAAAATCCACTATTGATTGATGATTACCACAATCCCTCGTCCCATAGACGGGAAAGGTAACTATCTTTTTCAAGGTACAACGTCGACTGGTGGCGTCTGATTGGTGGTGATTGATGACGGTAGGTGGAGGTTGACGACGGTCAGTGGTGGTTGACGGCAGTCGGCGGAGATTAATGACGATCAGCGGTGGTCATTGGCAGTCGACGGCAGTCAACGGTGATCGATGACTAAGGTCGGCGATGGTCGTCGATGGAGGTCGGCAGTGGTCGACGACGATTGGNAGCGGAGATTAATGACGATCAGCGGTGGTCGTTGGCAGTCGACGGCAGTCAACGGTGATCAATGACTAAAGTCAGCGATGGTCGTCGATGGAGGTCGGCAGTGGTCGACGACGATTGGTAGTGATGTTGAGCTGCAGCTTTTCCTCAAGACCTCAAACTCTCTCTAGTCCTCTTTCCTTTCATGTGAGGGGTGGCGGTCTATTTATAGTGTTTTTGGTGCAATTAATGCAGGAATATCAACCATTTTGATTGGACGATCCGGAGAATTTCATCTAATCATGCTGCATTTAATGGACATTTGAGNCAGCTTTTCCTCAAGACCTCAAACTCTCTCTAGTCCTCTTTCCTTTCATGTGAGGGGTGACGGTCTATTTATAGTGTTCTTGGTGCAATTAATGCAAGAATATCAACCATTTTGATTGGACGATCCGGAGAATTTCATCTAATCATGCTGCATTTAATGGACATTTGAGTGCCTTAACGATGTCGGAATTGAGTGGTCTTGGGCTCGTTGGATTCGTCTTGTCAAGCCGCTCGATTCGAGTATAAACTTACCAGTTTTTGGCATCAGTTTGACCTTCCAAATGTGTCCAGAAATCTTTTAAGAGTGGTTTAATGATTTGATCTGAGCTTGATTTGACTCGGATTAGACTAGTTTTCATATCATCAGGTTCGTCTCATCGAACCGGTCAGTTTAACTATAGTTTTGCTAAAATCGGAGCTCTGGATGACTTTTTATCAAGATTTGAATGTTTCTTACTTAATATTATCTCGAGNTAGAAATCTTTTAAGAGTGGTTTAATGATTTGATCTGAGCTTGATTTGACTCGGATTGGACTAGTTTTCATATCATCAGGTTCGTCTCATCGAACCGGTCAGTTTAACTATAATTTTGCTAAAATCGGAGCTCTGGATGACTTTTTATCAAGATTTGAATGTTTCTTACTTAATATTATCTCGAGATTTGTGTTATGCCTTGAGATTCGTGTTGGATGATGAAATTTTGTTGGTGGTGTATCAGATACACCTACAATAAAATTTCTATCATCCGACATGAATCTAGAGACAACTTTTTGAGCAAGAATTGTTTAATCTCTGATTAAAAATCAACTAGAACTCCATCTTAACAAACTTATAATCACACTGATTGGCTCGACGGCACGGACTCATCGGTATCAAAATTGATCTATCCGAGTTAAATCAAGTTTAAATTGAGCCTTTAGATAACTTTTAGAAATTTCTCGGGCATATTTGAAATGTCAAATGAAATTGAATCAGACAAGCTTATAATCAAATTGAGTGTCTCAATAAGATGAGTCCAACTAGCCCAAGATTATTAAATTCCGACATTAATTAGTACTCAAATGTCCATCAAACACTTTATGATTGAAGAAATCTCTTTGGACTGTCTGATCAAAATAGTTCATATTCTCTAATTAATTGCAAACAAAATTCTATAAATAAAGTCCTACCCCTCTCTTTAAAATATGGGAGATAACTTGAAGTCTGAAGAAGACTGAAGCATGGAGAAGGAGTTGAAGTTGCTTCCTACTTCTGCAGTAGTCAACCATCACCGAACACCGTCGATCACCACTTTTTAGCCATTGTCAATCATTATCAATTGTCATCGACTCCTTGCGATGAAGCACCATGCAAAGCAACAACTGACGACGCAGAGTGATGAAGCACCATACAAGGCTAACCCAAACGATAGTGCAACAACGCACTTCAAAGACAATGTAACAGCACAACTTACATAAGCTCGTGCGACCCCCGACTTCGGCCCCCATGACCTATGAAAGTCATTATAACTCACCACTACGACCCATGTCATCAACTACAGCCTAAGCGGTTCACAACTCGTGCAGCTCTCAACTTCAGCCCTCGTGGCTTATTGACGTCATTACAACTCACTTTTATGCTCTATGTGACCAACTACTACCTAATTGGTCCACAACTTGTGTAGCTCCCGACTCCAGCCCACGCGACCTATGGACGTCATTACAACTCACCACTACAGTCAACGTGAATAACTACGACCAACGTGGTCCATAGCTTGCGCAACTCCTGACTCTAGCTCTAACAACCTACGAACCTGCAACTCGTGTAGCTCCCAACTCTGGCCCTCACGGATTATGGACGTCATTACAACTCACCAATATGACTTACGTGGTCCACAGCTTATGCATCGCCCAACTTCGGCCGCCACAGCCTAGGGACATAATTAATACTCACCACTTCAACCTATGTGACCAACTACGGCTTACGTTGTTCACAACTGGTGCAACCCCTTACTCCGACCCTTGCGGCCACGGATTTTATTATTACTCACCACTACGACCTACATGACCAACTATGACCTACATGATCCATAGCTAGTACAACTCCTAATTTCGGTCCCTGCAGCCCACAAATGTGATCAAGGCTCACAACTATGGGCTATACAACCTATGTTGTCCACATGTCCTAAAACTACTTACTACAATCTCTCAACACTCCTGAAACAATCATCTAAGACCCACATGACTAACTATTATCATGGTTATCAACAACTTCTACGAAAAACTGGCGTTACAACCATCATTTACAACACTTACGATGGATTATCACATCTGCAACAATCGACTATGGCCCTTCCAATCTACTGTCATAAAGAACTACAACTAAATTACAGATATATAACTTTGTAATTTTATCTTTCCTAATTCAAGTGATGAGTGGACCTCTATACTCATCATTCATTTCAAATGGGTTAAACCCCCTGATTTTTTCCCCTTATCACTAAAAAGTCGAGATGCCACCTCCTGCTTACTTTTTTTTAATTACCTGAGTGTATGCTAATTTTTCATGCAATGCTAAAACAAGAAATAATCATTCATCTATCTTCACAAATCTTCTAATAAGTATCAAGAATTGTTTGTCTCCTATGAGCTTAAGTTGATTGTGATTCAAAGTGTTACAAGCAATGGCATTTGAGGTAAGAGTATAAATGAATTTGAAGTTTTAGAATTTTGTTTGGCATTAATCGTCTATATATTATTTTAATTAATTTACATACATACCACACAAATCTTGTGTATGTACATATCCAACATCCAAACATTCATATTTACATGCAAAACACTCCAATCTTTAAAATCACATAAAAAAAAATCACTATTATTTATTTTAAAAAGCAATACACCTGTTCTAGAAAAAGTTTATCACACCAAAAGGTCGTGCATGTGCATGTGATTATCATGTGGTATGTATGTAAATTTGTCTATTATCTTCACGTAAAAATATCTGAATATCTAAAATAAAAAATTTTCCTTTATAAATTATCCTCAATCAAATGATTTGAATCGCATGACAGAACAAATCGCACAGATTATTCTTTATAAGCAGATGATGCAGCTGCAATAATGATCCGCATCACAAAAACAAAAGTCATGATTAAGATCTTAAAAAAAGGCTGGGAAAGACATAATAGAGAAGAAGATGACCACTTACACAACAGCTTTTCACACAAAATTTCATGAAGCATCAAACATAGCTGACTGAATAGCCTTCTTATCTCAGAAAGTAGATTATAAACGCCTTTTATTTTCCCAAACAATAAGATTCGGGGCATGAATTATACAGTTTGTTACATTCAACAATGATTATTCAGCAGAAGCTGCAGAAAAATGGGGCGTAAAATACAGCTTTGATCGGAGGAATTGGAGTGGCTACAAAATATATGAAGAGCAGCTACTGCTTGAGCTGAAGCTTTTTAATTGATTCAATCTGCTTGGCAGGATTTAATCCCTTTGGACAGGCGTGCACACAGTTCTTTATGGTATGGCACCGATACAGTTTAAATTCATCATTGATGGCATCCAGACGTTCCTTTGTATACTGGTCGCGGCTGTCTTGAATCCATCTGGAACACAATAGATAAAACATATGGACATATATGTGGTTTTAAGATACCATAGACAATCAATGATTAACTTATACTCAACTGATTTTAGGAAGATTTACATACATACCCTTGAATTTCTATGTATTTTACATATCTAACTCTTAAACGTCACTTTTTACATGCATACCAACTTTCCTATGCATGAAAATGTGTAATCTACTTTTTTTAAGTTCAAATAGTGGAATTTTTTATGTGATACGAAAGATTTGGATGATATTAATACATATTAAAAAAAAAAAAAAGTTAAGGTGTTAGACATATCAATACAAAATAATTCTGTGGTGTGCATGAAAATGCCACTTGATTTTAATGTTATATTCCTCTTTTTTTTTTTTTTTTGGTTAATGAATAAGGATATAAAACGCTGAAGGTTTAGAATGGCAACTTGAAGAAAAAGCCAAGATCAAGCAGACATTTTTCAGTACTGTGATGACTGTTTACGAATTCATCCTTACAAAATTGGGATACACTAATAATTGTTAAATTTAGGGCGAGTGTAATAAATTATTACCTTAAACTTTGAATATATTTCCAATGAACTGTTAATTTTAGTCGGAAACCATTTAGATTTAAATGCAGCATGACCCTACAGCCAGAATTAAATTCTATAAAAATCATATTAGCATAAGAGATAAGCTTCAAACTATAATAACAAACCCACAATTTTCTATCAATATACTTATGCATCACATATATATGAATTGTGAATAATTGCGCAAATGCATTAATTGAATTCTAAAAACAGATCAACAAGAACTATACATTTTCTAAGTTTATATTATCTGTGATGTTAAATGAACTCATTTTGTTGGACTTGTTGCCCGATGAACTGTATGTAAATTCTGAATGTGTGCTCATTTATATGACAACACAATAGATCACTCGAGCTTCCATTAACTCCTTCAGTTTGGCTAAAGTAATGATATCCTAAAATTCGATTGATCACTTCAGTTCGACCAAAAAAAATTTATTGAAGAGAGATGCATCAATAGTTCTATGATAAAATATACAATGAGTTATTTTAGAAAAATGACTACTGTTAAAAAAAAGATAGGATTGTTCTTTCTCAATGTTCACAGCAAACCTAACATAAAGTCATATTGAGGTAGGAGCTGAAATTGTTATGTTTTTAGTAGGGTGTCAAACTTCTAATGAAGTATTTTTTTCTTAGTTTTCTATGTTTATTGAGGGCTTGCCTATACAAGACTATCTTATATGTTAGAAGGGGTTCCAGACTTTCTAATTGGAACAATATTTCCCATATACTTCCAGGATAACAAGTATACATATACAATATCCTGATGTGATGATCAGTCGTCTCTCTTCTCAGTTAATACATTCTTTTTCTTGGGATTTTCGGTCCAGCTTTCCTCATATCTGAAATTTTCGAAATAGCAGATTTCAGTTTTGTCTTGTTATGTATGGTATCACATATTAATGTCATCCCACAATTTATATGGATTTGAATAGAACTAGAATCCTATTTATATCATCTATAATTAGAAGATTGGCAAGTCCTGCATTGTGAAATAGTACTCGTTACATCTCTTTTCAAATTTGATCATAAATGCATATCCTCAATCATTGTAAGTTTTATCTCTTCCAAAATGAGTAATAACGCCCTCAACATGTTAATCTAAATTCAAAAAATGCTTAATGATAAATCGATAATTAAGACAAATATATTTAAAAAAATCTATCTTTAATTATGTAATCTTTATTAAGCAAAGATTTAATAATCAAAATAAAACTACCTAATTGTAGATATTGTCTTCAATATCTTTAAACTTTCACTATATCATAAAATTTTCTATCNTTGTATGTAAATTCTGAATGTGTGCTCATTTATATGACAACATAATAGATCACTCGAGCTTCCATTAACTCCTTCAGTTTGGCTAAAGTAATGATATCCTAAAATTCGATTGATCACTTCAGTTCGACCAAAAAAAATTTATTGAAGAGAGATGCATCAATAGTTCTATGATAAAATATACAATGAATTATTTTAGAAAAATGACTACTGTTAAAAAAAAGATAGAATTGTTCTTTCTCAATGTTCACGGCAAACCTAACATAAAGTCATATTGAGGTAGGAGCTGAAATTGTTATGTTTTTAGTAGGGTGTCAAACTTCTAATGAAATATTTTTTTCTTAGTTTTCTATGTTTATTGAGGGCTTGCCTATACAAGACTGTCTTATATGTTAGAAGGGGTTCCAGACTTTCTAATTGGAACAATATTTCCCATATACTTCCAGGATAACAAGTATACATATACAATATCCTGATGTGATGATCAGTCATCTCTCTTCTCAGTTAATACATTCTTTTTCTTGGGCTTTTCGGTCCAGCTTTCGTCATATCTGAAATTTTCAAAATAGCAGATTTCAGTTTTGTCTTGTTATGTATGGTATCACATACTAATGTCATCCCACAATTTATACGGAATTGAGTAGAACTAGAATCCTATTTTATATCTTCTATAATTAGAAGATTGGCAAGTCCTGCATTGTGAAATAGGACTCGTTACATCTCTTTTCAAATTTGATCATAAATGCATATCCTCAATCATTGCAAGTTTTATCTCTTCCAAAATGAGTAATAACGCCCTCAACATGTTAATCTAAATTCAAAAAATGCTTAATGATAAATCGATAATTAAGACAAATATATTTAAAAAAATCTATCTTTAATTATGTAATCTTTATTAAGCAAAGATTTAATAATCAAAATAAAACTACCTAATTGTAGATATTGTCTTCAATATCTTTAAACTTTCACTATATCATAAAATTTTCTATCATAATTTGAATATTTTTGTTTAGCCTCGTTCAATTTAAAAAAAAAAAATGCAATAGGATGCGAGTCCCAGTTAAAACTTGTCTAATACCAACCTGGATGTCAAACATCCTATTAAAATCAAGTAACTTCCTTATATGTGAATTTTTAAGTTCTCAATTTCAGTAAAAGCCTAAAAAAATATTTAGTCAAGTCATAATAATTCTGAATATCACGCATACTAAAAGATTTTAGCCAATTATTAATCTCTTTAACCTTTATTAGAATCAATAAATAGTCCAACCCTCACACAACAAAATCTAAAAATAAATAAATTCAAATATAATGCAATACTCTTCATAGTCAAAAATAATTTATCAGCTTATAAAACTTCATAAACTTTCCTGAGATGTATCAAATAAGCATCTGTAGTTTTGCAACAAATTAGAATATCATAAAAGAAACAACAAATCTTCCAATGAAATATTACAAGAATAATTTCTTATTCTCATAACAGTATTGAGAGCATTTATTAATCCAAAAAATTTTATCAACTATTCATATGATCTATCTTGACTTTTAAAAGGAGTTTTTCACTCATGATTTGTATCAACTATTCATTGTATACTTTCAATAATTCTAATCTAATGGTATCCACCTCGCAAATTAATTCTTCAAAAATATCACAAAACCATTGATTGTATGTTCATATGTCATCCAATGTAGAAAATATATTATTAATGATCTTATATTATGGCCTACTCTCTACACGCATTATCCAACTTAACATCCTTTTTAGGTGCAAGTAAAGCAAGTAGAACACAGGGACTTGAACTTTTCCTAATAAATCATTTTGTATGCAACCCATGAACTTTAAGAACTAAATCAAAAACACAATTTATCCTTTAATGATGATAATTCATTAGGAAGTGCATTAGGGCAAATGACTTTAAAAACATCTAATAATTGTTTAAGATCATCACACAAAATCACAACTTTAATACAATATTCAATTGTTAAAGCATAAATGACACCCCTAGCCTACAAACTTGCACATATGCTTGTTTATTCAAAATGTTTAAAATCTTTTTTATTAGTTAAGAATACTAGATTCATGTTTACACTGAAATTTACCCGTAGGCTTTATTGGTTTCAAAACCATCTCTCTTTGATTATTCTAAAGATTTTGTTTAATCTCCAAAAATAACAACATCATGGTCATAAAATCGAAATGCACCCAAATACCAAGAGCAACACCCATAGACAACACATCATACTGAATTATATCAATATATGCAGCCAATGAAATCAAAACTAGCAAGCTTTAAGACAACACATTATACTAAATTATATCAAGTCTACCTAAATAACAAGAGCAACACCCATAGACAGCACATCATACTAAATTATATCAATATAGGTAGCCAATTAAATCGAAATTAGAGAGCTTTAAGACATGAATATAACAGCTTCAACTATCTAAGCTACTATAAATGATTGGAAATGTTGTTCAAGTTTCAACATAAGATTTTCAAAAAAATTTGAAATAGCATTCACAACCACTGCTGTCAATTATAAGCTTACAAATCTTCTTCCCGTGTTTGAATAGATTTAAAAGACAAAAATTCCCTTCCAATCAGATTGAAACACAGAAGTGGATATGATGCAACACATAACACTCAAAGAGTTATTCAGCAAAAGTATCATTAAATCCCTAAAACTTTCATCAAATCTATGAACATCATCAGATTCATTAACTTTGTTATCATTATCATACAAATTTATACATATATTTTTACTAGAACACATGCAAGTCTATGATCATTACAATGGCACTTAAAATATGTCTTCGCAAAAATTATAGACCAAGATATAGATGCACAGATTTTTCCTTAGTATCCTTATTCATTGTAGTGCTACTGCTTTTAAATGTAGTAGTTGCACTAAACCGAACTTGATAACTTCAAAGAAACAATGCACTATCTAAATATGTTGTAATCGCTTAAACCAAAAAAATTAACATTTTTTCAAAGAAGCGTAGGTTGAAGGACATACTCAAGAGATGGAATGTGACAAAATGCCATCTTCCTCTATATGCCGGTTGTCAAACTAATTTTAAGCCTATGCATTGTGATTTTAAAATCTCCAATGACCTTAAATGGCAACAAAAATTCTTAAAATCTAAAAAAAAAACAAGAAAATTTCTTAAATTTTGTTCATGCATTCAATAACAATTTTAGTGCCTTATATTAGAGAATTAAATTCATCAAGTAATTTAGCACGATATGACAAAATCCAAATAATTTTCCTTTAATTTTTTTCCCATTTTCAGCCCAAGCAGTAGTTCCCTTCCTATTGTCTCTCTTTTACCTATCCATGCATCTAATAAATTAAGTTTTCTCAGTTAATTCCATTTTGGCAAACCTTATTTGACATTCATCTAACATATTCTTTCGTTCAAAAAAATTATATGCCTAGGGAATAATCAATAAAAGTTTTAAGATCTCCAACTTGAAAATTTTAATGTTTATGATATTCAAAAGCATATTATTAAACACTTGAATCATCTATCAAGTTGATTTCCCTGATTCTTACTAGAATTAAAATTTTAATGAATTAGATTATTATCATGATTGGAACCTAAGTCAAGTGTATGTGCTTACTCGCTTTTAATTTGTCGGCTCATGTTTAATTCACATAAGACATCATACTTAATAATTCAAACAATTACTTTTAAATAGTTGCTATAATTATAGCCTTCAAAGTTTATTATGTTACCCTGCTAGTTATCCCCACTTCTAAGTAAACTTCACTCGCTTTTAATTTGTCGGCTCGTGTTTAACTCAGATAAGACATCATACTTGATAATTCAAACAATTACTTTTAAATAGTTGTTATAATTATATGCCTTCAAAGTTTATTATGTTACCCTGCTAGTTATCCCCACTTCTAAGTAACATTATGAAAATCTTAAAGCACCAATACCATTTTTATGCAAAAGTACTCAAAGTTAAACTTTTTAATACAGGTAATATGATGCATAATATTCATTCATGCAAAAAAAAAGTAAAAATTAATAGATCACAAGTTAAATAATTAAAACAACAACTCACTTTCTTTGAATAAAAACAAACAATAGCAGTTCTTAAACCCAACTGGTGATCGAATCATCATAAATATTAAAAAATTTCAGCAAAAATTAGAAAAAAAGGGCAAATAAATTAATTTTCACGAAAACAAATTTATGATTAACCAATTACAAACCAAAATCAAGAACATAAAGTAGCAATTAATAATTTAAAAGAAAAAAAAAAGAAACAAAATTATTGAAGTACAATAAAAAAAAATTCATACAATACACTGGTACAAGGAGATAACTCTGCCGAGAATTAAGTTGGTCATATTTATGCATTATTCGAAAGAATCACACAAACAACTAGTACTCACAAGGATACATATTGAATTAATAATTTATAAGAAAAACAAAAAGAAACAAAATTATTGAAGTACAAAAAAAAAATTCAAACCATACACTGGTACAAGGAGAACTCTCCCTAGAATTAAGTAATCATATTCATACATTATTAAAAAGAATCACATATACAACTAGCACTCACAAGGACGATGAACTAATTACAATTTAATTTAAAGTCAAAACAATCAAATTCATGCCAATCACTTAATGGAAATTCACGCATCTATATAAATATATATATAAATTATTGATAAAATATTAGTAGTCTCACATCAATCATCTTAATTATTAGCACATATCAATGAATAAGATATAAATAACAAGGAATATTTAGTTTTGCATTAAAAGCTTTAAAACGACAAAATCCCTAGTTGTAATTCATATATTTAATCATAACATGTCAACTTTCATGTTTCAACAGTAACAAGAGAAAGTTATCGCCACATTTACAGTTTCTATATTTTTAACAATGCATTAAGAGGTTGTTTGGTATGGTGAAAAAATAATCCGGCGCAAAACACAAAAATAATGTATTGTATTTAGAATACTTTGGAGTTATTTGGATTGTAAAATAAATGTAAAATTTCATATTTTTTTTGGTTTAGTTTGGAGTAAAATAAAAACAAACTAAAATATGAGGTCAACAAATGACAAACAAGCAGCTAGTGGCAGTAAATATTAGACGGAAAGGCGGGCAGGTGAAAGGGTAGCAGGCAGTGACTGTTGGATGAGGGTGGCAGTTGCTGTCACCGTGTGGCGGCTACTGAGAACGATGGTTGGCTGTCAAAGGTAGATGGGGGCAATTGGTGGCAGGCAGGTTGGCCAATGGTGGCCGGAGGGCGGTGGCGTGCAACATTAAGAGCTGTCTTGCAGGGGCGGTGAGTGACTAATGGTGGCAGCAGAGGACTGTCAGTGGGAGACTAACAGTGAGAGGATGACAATCGGTAGCAGGCAGCCACCAACAACCAACATGGTGGTGGGTGGGTGGCGAAGGTGGGTGGTGGCAGGTGGTGTCAGAAGCGTCAGACAAACGACGGACAACATCTTGCTAAAGCTATGTATTTGGAATTCACCCAAATACGATGGATTTCAAATACACTGAAAATAAACTACTGAAAAAATTTCAAATGCATTGCAATTTTACACAGTGTTTGGAATTTTTCTGACCAAACACCCGAAATTTTAAAACCCTACAATTTTACACCGCATTCCTTTTGCAACCTACCAATAAACCCTAAATTTAAGAAATAAAAAATCCGATATGAATGATATGAGGTCAAAACAAAATGCAATCACCTAAAGAGAATATTTAGAACATTCATTAGAGGAACTGAAAATAAATTTATTTCTAGTTGAACAAGTATAGTGTAAATAGCATCAAATTTATCAGCAACCCTCAAAACAAGGCATGCAAATGCCAACAAATACATAGTTTAGTCCAATTTGATTTGTCATATCATGTACCCAATTAGGTTTGCCCATGTCAAATAATTTAGTTTAGCCCATGCTGACTCATTATGGATAACGATGTTAAACAAATCAAGATTAGTTCGTCAAGTTGAGCTAATCTAGCGTTCAGCCCTATTGATCACTTAAGATTAGCCAATTGACACAAATTACTGCAATCCATACTAAACTAATTATGATTTTCTTAATAGAAGAAAAACTATTGCATACAAGCATAAACTAAAGAAAAACTAAAAAAGAGTATGACTTAAAAAAATTGATAAAATAAACTTTCAAAAGTAGGGTTGCAAATAAACTGACCAAGCACAAATTCACTCGTGACTTGGCTCGATTAAAGCTTGTTTTGATTGTTTGATTAAATAACTCAATGAATTTGAACAATTTCATGAGTACCCAATAACTAAATGAACAAGCTTGAACATCTTATTGTCCGATTCATTCATGTTCAAGAACAATATTATTTACACCTTGTGAACAAGATTAATTACAGCTTGATTACAACTAGTTCGGTAACAGTATCATCAAGATATTTATTTTTAGCCTCAATAAACATTGTTTGATATGAGTCGGTTATTGTTTTCAACAAAATAATCATATAAAGCTCGAGTAAGGCTCAATTAATGCTTGATTAAGATTTAATCAAGGCTTGATTAAAGTTCATTCATATTGTTAAACATGTTGTTAATTAATAAGCTCAATAATCCTTATATAAATTGAGCCTAGATAGAGCTTGAGTCAAATTCTAAAATGGTATTTATAAACAAGTTTGAGCTAGAGCCAAGCTCGAATAAGCTTTTAATAAACGAACTTGAGCTCGAATAGGCGCCTGCTTGGCTCAACTAGGTTCAACTCATTTAAGCCCTAAGGGCAACCCCAACAAGTTTCTAGCTAGAAGGTAGTCATTGTCCTTTTCATCATGTATATGCCACCAAACAAACCTAAGAGTTTTTCAAAAAAGATTCAAAACAACATAGAGCTTCTAACATTCTAGCGTTGGATCCGATCATCCAAAAACTAGGGCTAGACATAACATGCCTCCAAGATTTGTTAATGCTTTCACAAATGTAAAGCCACCATCACATTGGAATGGGCCAACATCAAATCAAGCTCACAGCCCTAAGGCAATGCAAAAAAGAAAAGAAGCAAGTAAAAGAATGTTCACAATAGATTTTCTCTGAGTCAATCATATTGATAATATTCAAGTCATCTTGGCACAGTGGTTGAGAGATTTGACTTTCAACAAAGAAGTCTTAGGTTCAAGATCTTGCATATGCGGTGTATGTAGTTTGGGTATTGTGTGGGAAAAAAAACCTAAAAAATTTAAATGAATAAATAAAAATCAATAATGGAAAATGATAAACAAAAGTAACAGAAAGACACGTTAGTAGAGTCCTGCAAATAAGAGAAAAACGAATTAGATGAACCATCTTCCCAAAGGCATCTGCATCTTTCTCCATAACAATAGAATCTTAAATAAAGTTGGAATACCAACCACCAGTGCATCCCTCACACTATTAAATTGGCAGCCTTTATAAGTCACATAAATGATATTTTCTTTCTAAGTTATAAATAACCCAATTCTGGAGATTAAAAACAATATCATTACCTAAATGATCACCTAAAGCCAAACTTCCTCCAATGTGGGGGAATAACTTTCTCCTACAAACCCCAAAAATTATAATTTGCAAACTTTCACCATAAGAATCAAGATACAAAATAGGATAATTAATACCTTAAACTCTTGATGATAGCCCCACTGAAAGGTTTCATATTCCTTTTTAAGCAAAGGAACATTAACTTTTCTTAATTTTAAGATGTAAAAAAGAAAAAAAACATCATGTCCTGGTTTTAAAGTGCAGAAGAGAGGATATTCTCAAATTTCACCGATTACAACTTGATCTACTATTCAAATCTTTTTATTAAAAGTATATGTGACATCAAGCTCGATCAAAACCAAAGTGAAGCAGTAACAATTGGTAACAGCGCCTGTCCTTAACGTTATACATAAGACAAACACAACATAATATAAATTTGCATGATTGGCGAGAAAAATATGGAGACGAGAAAATAAAATCAAAATGGAAGCCATATATGGTCCTTTCATATCAAAATGATATCCATTTAAAGAGTATGTATCATGGCATGATAGTAGATACCTTTAAAGAACATAAAAAAATGAACTTCATTGTTATGTAAATGAATCAACATTCTTTGGACCTAAATACCCCAAGGAAAACAGATGCAATGAGCTAAGACGTTTGAAGAAAATTTCAATTT
>JXCR01090152.1:0-45420 GCA_002079205.1 Phalaenopsis hybrid cultivar
CCTACCCTTTGAAACTCCTTGAAGATAATATTTCCTGATTTTTATTGAGAGTCTTCTTAGGCAACTTTAGTCATTTAAGATGTAATTAACTATAGGGGCTTGCTCTTGTAGCAAGCATGTCCGAACCCAGCTTAATATAAACCCTATTTAATGCTTTATATTAAATAGGAGAACTTGTTGGCAAATACAAAGGTTTCACAGACCAAACGGATGTCATATATTCCTTAGTTTATTTGATCAAGCCTCATCCTCTAGTCTTGTGTTTTCCCTTCGGGATAGATACAGGATTTGAGGTATAGCGCTCTTTCATTTAAACAATGAAAAATATGGGGTATATATATATATATATATAAATTAAAATGTCCTTCTGAAGCGGGCGACGGGATTTCGATTCGTTGACCGACAACTTCTTACGGGCAACTCCTCCAACCAAAAATAGCGCCGACAGTAGATCTTTATGCAGTCCGTGTATTTGATAAAATATTTACAAACATCTTTATTTGCCTAATTTTATGGAAAGATTGAGAATTTTTTTGATCGAAATCAAAACGGAGAAAATTTTGGAACTGACACATGATGCGACACTATCTAGAGAGCTAGCGCATGATGCGCCAAATCTGCGCATTATGCGACGCAGGCTCAAAAATGTTTAAAATGTGTCAAATGGAAATTTTCGGCGGTCTCTTCTCCATATAACTCCTAATAACCGACTCAAAACCATATTTTAGGGGGGGGACGAGGGAAGAGTCACAACTTTTCAATTCATACGGCTTCCCACTCTAGAAACTCTGCCAGATTTGGAATTATCAACTAGAGAAAGTTCGTCAATTTTGATGCACATAAATTACATGATCAAGTCCTAGTGAAGAAGAGGCTTATCAAATAAAGGGAATTTGTGAATTGAGGATTCAACACATCGAATACTGGAGTAGAAGAGACTATTGCACAAGGGCATTAGGAAGTGCTTTGCTACACTACTGCCACTATGATTGTTCTTGTCGTAAAAGAATCTTATGCAAATCTTCATGGGATCAACCAAGGAATGATTTACGTGCGAGGTAGGCTTGTGCAGTTCACTTCTTTAAGAATAAATGAGATGATTATGATTAAAAATGTTCCTATCTGTCATTATGCAAACTTTACCCCATAAAATATGAATGAACTCTACCGTAACCTTACATATGAAGATGTAAATTGGGAGACCAGAGATGATGGAAATGTAAGTTTTCCTTGGTTATTTCTAAATCCAGTATCAAAAGCATGACACTTCTTTATTGCATCGAAATTACTGCGTACCATGAAAATTAGTAAGGTCACTAAGGAGAGTGACATTCTTAACTAATGTATTCAAATTGAAAAACTTATTGATGTTGCAGCTATTATTATGAAATAATTTTTGGGTTTGAATGTCAAATAAAGGTTGACATAAAGTTGTATGGGACAGTTTTCCACAGAAACTGAAATCTAAAAAAATTGAGCTATGGTGCATGATGGACCAGATTGGCTAATGATGCATCAACTTACACAGCCTTGGCACATGATGCGCCAAAGGTCCGAACATGCTATATTCCCTAGAAAACTACAAAATCACACAGACAAACTCCATTTTTCTACTTGAGTCATCTTCTACCTCAAGACCTTGGTCTAGAGCATCACATTATAAGACAAAGAGATGGATTCAGAGGCTAAAAACTATAGATTTTATCTTCTCTTGGTAAGAGCTTCACTTTAACTTAGAATTTTTTTTAACCATGAATTTTGGGAGTCTAAAAATTGAGATTTTTTATGAAAATTCTTGAAGAAAACTCATAGTGAAAAATTTCTTACCAAATAACCTTGCTTGAAGAGTTAGATTTTTTATTCAGTAATTTATTTGGAATATATTTCGATTTTCGTAGAATTTTTAAATGGCTCCCCGAGTCAAGAGAGGAAGGCTATTCGAGGGCTTCGTTGCACGAAGATTTGTTAGTTTCAAAGCCCAACATAGTTATAATACTCTAATGGAGACCCAGAGAATGATCCAAGAGTGGGCGTTTGAAATCCTGGGTGGTGAGGTCAAGAGACTGATTCTCGCCAGGAATTGGGAATGATTCTGCTACTTCACTGTCATAGAAATTGTCCCGATGGTTCAAGCGTTCTATGCAAACCTGAAATTCATTGTTGATGATCACATCTTGGTGAGAGGTAAGCTAGTTGAGCTTTCTGCCGAAAGGATCAATGTTTTTTATGGGCTTAGATACATATATCATGATGAGTACGCTGCATTTGTATTAACTGATTCACACTGTAGGAAGTGATTGTATTTTTAAATTATGGAAGAGGGGAATGAAAGATTAAGAATAACAAGATAGTTAACTTCTCTGCTTCCATGTTAACTATTCAGTAAAAAAATATGACACCACTTCATTTCCGTCAGACTGTTGCCAACAAATCATTTGGCTGATGTTAATAATAATAGAGTTGTACTCAATTATTTCATTCAGAACATGAAGGCAATAAATGTTGGTTTGAGTATAGTGGGTAGTTCTACAGCATGAGGACTGGGATACCCTGCCTAAATTTTCACTCTATGTGAATAATGAAGAGTAGAATCCCATAGAAATGAAGAGAGATTGTAGCCATAACATCCGATTGTGAGACATATGATTCAGAGAGTAGAATCATTTGTTGAGTCTAGAAGTGGAAGAAAGGATATGCCCTCTACATCTGCTACAGAGGCATTTACCTCTAAATCTACATCGCTTGAAGGTATTATGGACCAACTGATGATTCAATAGATGGATATAGTAAATATTTAAACTCAGTTTGGAGAAATAGGAGCAAGGAATGCATATAATGATGAATTTCAGTAGGGGAGAGTTCAGCATGATATTGAGTTTGAAAATGCCATGGTAAGACACCTTATTAATGAAACTAATATGGACTTTTCTGCTTGCCCCAGTTTCACTTCCTATGCTCCCATTCATGATGAAGAAGAACAAGAATCAGATAATGAAGAGGAGGGAGATGAAGATTGATGATTTATGAGTCCTGTTTAGTTGTTTTGTTGTCTATTTGTTGTTTTTGTTTGTATTGGGATGTACTTTCATTTGGAAAACTTGTTATAACAAAACACTTTTTATGTTGTGTTGTGGACTTGCAATTTGTAATTGTAATTGTAGGCTTTCAATTTTTCTTCATTTTTAGTATTTCTGATTTAATTTTTCAGTTTAATTTTTCAGTTTTTCTATTTATGTTTTTAATTCTCACTAAGTTCTCTAGAATGTATTATGTTTTATTTAATGCTTTAAACCCTGTATGTAGTTTTACAATTAGTACTTACAGTATACAATAGCCCATTTTCATAGTCAGAAATCCTCTACAGGTCAGTTTTTATTTTTCATGTAGTTATTTTTTTCTTTCACCTACTAAATTTATATTAAAAACATGTTTAAAATCACCTAAAAACTTAAGTTTAGGAAAAGAAAATTTTATTTTGAAAAGGAGTAAACTAAATTTAATTTTTCCTTAAGTAACCATATTTTTATAAATTAATTTAACATGGTCTGGGATATTAAGATTTAACTTTAAATGACCATACTTCTATTTATAAATATTCAGATAAATTTAGGTAATTTTTTTTAATAATGAAGGTCAATTCTAAAGTTAAAGATATTTAGTAAGATAGGATAAGAATATGTTTTTCAATTTAAAGTAAGGGAAATAGTGTTTTTGAAGTGTTAAGAATTTTAGAGTTTCATGTAAGAAGAAAAGAATGTGACTTTATAAAAAATAATAAACTAATATGAATTTATAAAGTTATGAAAGGTAAGGAGTTTTAACTTTCAGAATAGGATAATGAAGTTCAAAATTATTAAAGGCTATCCATATATTGTAATCCTCACTTAAAAATAAGAAAGAAAAAGAAAAAGATATGAAAGGATTGAAAAGATCCTAAAAGAAAAAAAAAGGCGAAAAGAAAAAAAAGAGAAAAGAAAAGAAAAGAAAAATAAGTGAGAAGAAGCTTGAGGTGATGCCTAATCAAAAATTGGCTTCACTTTAATCAACTTAAGAAAGGAGCTTTATTAAATTTTATAAACTTGTATTGGATTACTAGTAGCATTCCTAGTAAAGTTTTCATGAAGTTCTTTTTCATATGAATGTTCTAAATGTACTTAATATAACAAACTGCAATACTTCTTGAAATGAATAGAGATTCAGAAATCTTAAATTTGATTACTAAATATTTTTAAACTTAGAGTTTGAATGTAAGTTAATAAAGGTTTTTTCTTAAATTTTGTCATTCTATTTATTAAACTAAAGTATAGAAGCTATAAGTTAATCTCTACTCTAAGTCATATGCTTTTATGTAATAAAAGTGTCACTCGAGGACAAGTAACACTTAGGCACTAGATGCTTGCTCATAAGGTCAACCTTATCTCTAAGGTTAACTTGTTGGAATATTTGATGACCCGACTAACACTTTTTGGATGATTAGCAAGATGATTAATGATTTTATTCCAATCAGTTTACCTTTTGCGCCTCTTCACGCCATCAAGGGACAAATTTTATCAAATTTCCTCGTAGCACACTTGTTGCCAGCTAATTCTCTGCTCAACAGTGACCTACAAGATGAGGAAGTGATGAATATAGGACATCCCTATGATCAATGTTAGGAGATGTACTTCGATGGAGCTTCATCATCTCAAAAAGACAAGGACTCACAAACAATAATCCCTGATAAAGTAAGAATCAATTTGGTCTTTCTTAAGCCAGATGGAGCGAAGCTGAGGTTCTCTTACCAACTGACAGAGCTGTGTACGAACAATGAAGCAGAGTATTAGATTTTATAACTGGATCCAAATTAGGACATTGATGGATATAACAAACATTGACATATAAGGAGACTAGCAGCTTGTCATTCACCAAGTGGCAGGATGGTACAAGATTTGGAAGCCTAGATTGAAACATTACCAACGTTACACCATGAAGAAGATGGAGCAAATCCCCAATGTGACAATGTACCAAATACCTAGAAGGGATAACACTCATGTAGATGCTTTAGCCAAGCTTGTTAAGGAGTTGGCAAGTCCACCAAATGATTTGATTGACATCACAATTTAAGGACACGAAGTTCTATCTTAGATTGACATAAACACCTTACATAAACTAGAAAAAGGAGAGACAATAGCTGCAATGATCGAACGTACAAAGAATTGACGACAAGTATTTGTTGAATACTTGCAGAATGGGAAGTTACTAGAGGAAAAATCAGTAGCACATCAGATCAAGAAGAGAGCATTGTCATGCACCTTAGTAGATAACATCTTATACAAAAGATCTTCTGATCAAATGTGGTTAAGGTTGTTTGAGCAAGTCAGAAGCGCAGAAGATCATCAAATAAGTACATGCATGATTGTGCAATGCTCACCAATTATACTCGAAGATGAAGATTAAAAAAATGGGGTTAACCCTGAATGGTGTGGTCTTGGTCAGTTTCACACACACTTGCACATTACACTTCCACTCACAACTTTGAACCCCAAACATGTTTAGCTTTGATCCTTTAACCCTTTAGGACACACATGTAGATGGTCCCCTAGGCCACTAGCCCTATGCTAGGGTTTAGCTAAGAACAATACATGTATGACCCAAAGTAAGGATTTCTATATGTCCATGGCTCAATTAGTGTGGTTGTGTGATTTATAACCCAATCCTAGTAAAATAACCAACTTAGTGTTTTGCCCTCAAATTTACCCAAATTACCCTTGACATCCCAAAATTGACCAAAATTCTCAAAATTACCCAATACCCAACTTTGTTCAAAAATCATCTCAAACCATTTGAAACCACCCAAATTATCCAAAACACTCCAAAAATTTTAAAATTACCAAAATACTACTTGCCAATCATGTTGACCGACTGCATGAAAACTGCTAGAAGTTGCCATCACTATCATATACACGGAGTGGTCCTACATCAACCTCCGAATGCACTACACTCGATGATTCGGTCATTCAAGAGTTGGGGCACATACATACTAGGTCCAATAGACCCCCCGTAATTGAAAGGAAACAAATTCATTCTTGTTGTGACAGATAATTTCTTGAAGTGGGCAGAGGCGAACCGTTACAAGAAGTCACAATTGTTGACCTCACTTTTGGTTGAGGTCTAGTCTTTCCTCCTTGGTAGCCTAGGGTCTGACCATAAGACTTCCCTGTTGACTATTCCTAGAGGACTAGAAAGGAACCCTCACCATTAGAAACTCTAAACTCTTCTTGGCTCAACTTGTAGTTCCACAAATTGGTCCTTACCTCTAGCACTTCAATATGGGGGAGCTTAAGGGGAGTCCATATAAGATTACTTGGCCCTAGGGTAAACCCTGGATGGTGTGTTCTTGGTCAGTTTCACACATACTTGCACATTACACTTCCACTCACAACTTTGAACCCAAACATGTTTAGCTTTGATCCCTTAACCCTTTAGGAGACTCATGTAGATGGTCCCCTAGGCCACTAGCCTTAGGCTAGGGTTTAGCTAAGAATAGTACATGTAGGACCCAAAGTAAGGGATTCTATTGGTTCATGGCTAAATTAGGGTGGTTTTGTGATTTATAACCCAATCCTACTAAAATACCCAACTTAATTTTTTGCCCTCAAATCTACCTAAATTACCCTTGAAATCCCAAAATTGACCAAAATTCTCCAAATTACCCAAATTACCCAACTTTATCCAAAAATCATCTCAAACCAATTGAAACCAATTATCCAAAACACCCCAAGACTTTAAAAATTACCAAAATACCCCTCATTTTACTAAAATTACAAAAATACCCCTCATTTTGCCCAAATTACAAAAATACCCCTGGTGACCCAAATTATCCCCAAACCTTCAATATCATTTCAAATGTCCCCAAAATCAATTTGTACCAATTCATTGAGCTTAATTTGACCAATTTGACCTATTTTGACCAAAATCCCCAAATTGCCTTTAAAGGCCCAATTACCCTAATTCACACCCAATGTCCACCAATTTGATCCCAATCCTCCCCAATTTCAATTCTAAACTCAAATTCATCATCCTTAATATTGATTGAGACAAAATCCAAGATCAAATGAATCCAATTTCAAGAACCCAATTTCAAGCCCAATTTCAATCTCAAAAGGCCCCAATTTTAATCACATGACCCAAGTCCATCAAATTGAAACACATGATCAAATCAATTCCCAAAAATTAATGTCCAAAACCCTTCATGAAATTCCCATAAACCAAATTGAGAATCTAATTGATCCTACTTTGAGTCCAAGCCTCAACCAAATTCAACTTAAATCAAAATCCCTAATTTTTCCCCAAATTAGCCATGTCCCCAAATTCCACCAATTTGAACTCCATGACACTAAAATTTCCATCCAATTGATATCCAAAAGCCTTCATGACAATCATCCACACCAATTTGAACCAACAATTAGTCCATATCAAAATTCTAGCACAACTCAAACCCAAGTCTAACTCATCATCCCTAAAATTTACCATGAGCAAAATCCTTCAAATTGAACTTACAAATAAATTCAAAATCACTCCAAACCTTTTCTAAAATCCTTGTGACAATCATCTACACTATGTTTTCCAATTAATTGAGCTTAATGTTATGACTAACCCAACCTAAACTGAACGTCAATCCAAAATGCCCAAAATTGAACCCTTCATAAAAGTTGACCAAACCAAACCAAATTGATCAAGACAAAGTCACTGTAGCCACCATTAGGACTCTAGTGACTAGCCTATACCCACCTAGCCCACCCTAAATGAGCTACGGACCAAAGATCCCCTAAATTAAGGAATTTATTTCCTAAAATGCTTAAGCCAGGGAGATCTTTGCCAAAACCCATCACAAATCCAATTCTTTACCATTAAGTCTGCTTACTCGCTCCCCTGACCACTTGACCACCAGCTCAGGCCTGGCCAGCCACACTAGTCTCTGGAGAAGCTAGGACTGAGGGCCACCATACCTCAAATTAAACCTAATTGAACCTAGCCATTGTGCCAAGCCTTAATTGGTCACTTGTGCCATTCAACCCTCCACCTCAGCTCTCCATTACACCCACCCCTGAGCTCAGCCCAGTGGCCAAGGCTATAAATTGAGCCCTTCTTGATCAAAGAAGAGAAGGCCTGAAACCTAGGGTACACTCTGCCAAAATCTTAGCAGAGCTTCTCCAAACATCCCTGAGTGCAAGCCCACTATTTACAGCCATCCAAATCTACTGCCTTGAGCTAATTTTTCAAAAAATTTCTTGAGGAACCTAGTACATAATTCCCCACTCCTCCAAAGTCTACTAAAGTCCATTTAATTATGCAAACACCATCCCCAGAGGGAGAGGAGTTGATCCCCCACAAAATCCCCAACATAGAGAGAGTCTAGCATAACCCTAGACCAACACCTAAAAACCACTTTGAACTTTGATCAAAATCATACCTAGACATTTCACCACAGCACAGAAGCTAATCTGATGGTTCTTTGGACTCCACTAAAGCTTCTCCAACCATCTGATTGAGGTCTCCCCTCTCAAACAATGGCATTGAACTTTATCCTCAAACCGAGCTTAATTTGATTCTCCATACATATAAAATGTGTTTTAATCCCGAGAAAATATAGTTGTGTAAAGTTTATAAAGTTGACTCCGCTTTATAACAATACCAAAATCTTGATTGGGTATTTTATGAATAATAACGTTAAGCACTTAATGTTGGGATTCTACGCAAGTATACTTATCATTTTANACATTGAACTTTATCCTCAAACCGAGCTTAGTTTGATTCTCCATACATCTACACTGTGTTTTAATCCTGAGAAAATATAGTTGTGTAAAATTTATAAATTTGACTCCGCTTTATAACAATATCAAAATATTAATTGGGTATTTTATGAATAATAACGTTAAGCACTTAATGTTGGGATTCTACGCAAGTATACTTATCATTTTAAAAGTAATATAAGAATTTATATTTAAGTCCCAAATATCAATCCCACGAGGAAGGTTTAAATTTGAGATGATAAATTAACTAGAAAATTCACATAAATATAACAAAATTACTGTCACTAATTTCGAAAGTTTAAGAAACTATTTAAACTAATTATTAACTACTAGTAAAATTTAAATGCAAAGTTTAAAATAGTAACTACTAAACTATGCTTATGTGATGAAGTTTTCTAATATGAAAAAGCATCTTTCCCACTACAATGAGTTTTTGGTGATGAGATAAATGGTTTAAATTTGTTTTATACCAAATAGGAGCAATTTTAATTCTCTACTCTGATTCAGTGTTATAGAAAATTATTGGATAATCTTAGGTTTAGTCCCTAAATTTGTAGCTAGGCTAGGAGGATATTGGCTCGCACTCTAGAACTCCCCCTTCCCTTTCCTTGAAGGCTAACTCTCCCTTTAGTTCTTAAACACAAAGATAGAATTGGGGATTTTAGTCTGTCACCATAAAAGTCTCCAATTCTACACCCAACAATGTATATTTCCCGATTTATTTGCACTTAATTCCATGAACGAAATACTCCTTCATGGACTTAAATGCGATTCTCACTCTCTTTTGTAACTCATACTCCATTTACTGGATCATTTATTTCTCAACATATTTTAAGAATTCAATTGGCAAGATCAAAAAGTAAATTAAGAGCAGAGTTGAAAAACCATCACAATTTATTTTAAATTTTAACATTGGCACATCCAAATTATCTCTTCATTTCCCATATCTCAAAGTAGAGATAAAAATAAAGGTAACTACTCAGACTTCATGAGAAAGAAACAACAAAACACAAATTTCATATATAAAAGAAAGTTTATACAACAATAATAAACAAAGAACACTTATCTGAAACTCTTTCTCAAAGCAAATCCTTTGTACTACAACAATAATAAACAAACAACACTTATTTGAAACTCTTTTTCAAAGTAAATCCCTTGTAGCCTCGCTTAGGAAAGGTAAGAAGAAGAAATTTCTCACTTCTCTCCCTCTTTAACACACTTAGAGAAGAGTTCACACCTAAACTAACCACAAAAACTCAAAACTATAAAGAAAATAATTTACTAATGGTGTGGAATGACATGGAAAAATGCAAAGTGGCACGAAGGGGGGCGAAGTGATGTGAAGAAAGACCAAGAGCGAGCAGAGGAGTGCGAAAAGAGTCTTTTCTAATCAAATATGGCTTGAAATAGAACCTAAGTTTGGTCTTCCAATAGGTGCATCCAAAAAATCTTTTAAAAGCATCCAAATTCATTGAATCTTCTAGAAATAGGGTTTGCACGGCGCCTGTGACCATTTAATTAAATCCATGTTCTCTGTCAAATGCCGCTGTCGGCGCTGAACAATTTTTTTTTAAAACTCCATTTTGACTCCAAATTTCGTCATTTTTACTCCAAGTCCTAAAAATCAACAACCTGCAATAAAACATGAAAACTACCTTCCTTTAAAGTGCAATATTACCAAAAATTAGTATAAAATATTAGCCTAAAAATGCACATATTTTTGGTGTATCAAAATCCCCCAAACTTAAATGTCACTTGTCCTCAATTAACTCTTTTACTACATAAAAAAATGACTAATGAAAAAGATTTTAACTTCTAGATTTCTATATTTTAGTCCACTAAATACAATAGCAAAACTTAAAAAAAATATAAATAACTTCAGTTAATACTAAAGGTATAAGAATATCTAGCAGTCAAGTCTAAGATTTCTGATTCTCTATTATTTCTATGGAAAATTGCAGATTACTCATATTAAAGCCACTTTGAATATTCATATAAAAAAGAACTTCATGATGCTTTACTAGTAAATATGGTAATACTGAAATATAAGTTTAGAAAATGTACCCAAGTCTTCTTCTTTTTGTCGATTCAAGTGAAGCCAATTTTTAATTTGGCATCTCCTAAGCTTCTCCTCACATCTACTTTTTTTTCTTTTTCAGGATCATTTTCAATCCTTTTCTTTTCTTGTCTTTTCTTTTCTCTTCTCTTCTTTTTTTATGTGAGGATTACTATATATGGATAGCCTTTAATAATTTTGAATTTCACTATACTCTTCTTAAAGTTAAAAATTTTTCACATTCCTTCACTTTATAAATTTATATTAGCTTTAAAGATTTTCCATAAAGTTTTATTCTTTTCTTCTTATATGAATCTCTAAGATTTTTAATACTTCAAAATTACAAATTCCTTTACTTACAATAGAAAAATATAGTCTTATTCTATCCTACCAAATATCTTAATCTCTAAAATTAACCTTTATTATTAAAAAAATTTACTTATGTTTTCTATATATTTAGAAACATAAATATAGTTATCGAAAGTTACCCTCTATTACCAAAGGTCATGTTAAATTTTAAAATATTTTGAAAATATAACTAATTGAGAACAAATAAAATTAAGTTTCTTTCCTTTAAAAAGAAATTTTTCTTCCACCCCCCAACTTAAATTTTTAAGAGATTTATCATGAAGAACTGAAAAAATAAAGGGTGAAAGAAAAAAAATTAATACATAAAGAAAAGATTTATATGTTGAAGGTTCTGATTTGAAACTTAACTCTGAAATATTGCAGGTGTTAATATGAAAAGCTACAAGACTTAAAAAATTAAATAACATATAATACATATAAAAATTTGCTGAGAAAGAGTTAACTACAAATACATCCAATAAAGTACTAAAAACTAACAACAACACTAAAATGGTTCCCAATGTTAAAAAAGTCTCACAAATCTACAGTTCACAATTCAACATGACATTTAAAATAAAGTGTTACACTCTAAAAACAAAAAGTCTCAACAATAAAGTACAACCAAACATAAATTAAACAAAAATCTAACTAAAGCATCACCAATCATCATCATCTTCTTCTTCCTCTACATCCAAATTTACTGCTAATATGGGGTAAAAATAGGGTGAGTAGGAAACTGAACTGAGTGATCGTCTCTCATATATATGACCATCGCATCATCATAAGCAACATCATATTCGAACTTCTGTCTTGTCAAATCATCACTTTTCTGGCCTCCATAATTTCCATTCTACTTTCCATTCTCAAGTTATATCCTTGTTGGATCAACATCTGTTCCATAAGTTCCTAGATAGTAGAGATACAAGAAGTAGCAGTACTTGAAGTAGAACGAATATACCTGGTCCTACTTCCAGATCTCCATCCAACATAAGATTCATAAGTAATAATATTGGCAGGCCCAATAGGTTTTAGAGGTTCAATCCTCTCCTCATTCATTCTAAAATCAACTCATTCCTATTCACATAGTGTGAAGATCAGGGTAGGGTGTGCTAAAACACAAGTAGTCTCTCTCAAAGCAATAGATCAAGTGTTTCTATAAATAATAGAGCCTACATCTATCCTTCTCATCTGCTGGATACAGAAGTTCAAGATGGCTCTATCCTTTGTAACCTCACTATGATGATTTATTGGTATCATTCTACGAGAAATAAAGTAGTGACAGGTCATAGATACTACAATTAGCATATAAAGAGGAAAGTTTACCTTAACACCATTCTTCACTTTCCAAGCTCCTCTTCCATCAGTAAGAAAAGAAATAACTTCATTCAACCCTCATTTATAGCATAAAATGATTTGTACAGGAAGTTATACACATCTTCTTACTGATAAAATTCATTATTTTTTCTTGGAGTAAACTCCACCATTTTCCCAGCAAAAAAACACGTAGTCTTCAGAAGTCTCCTTAAAATTGGCATAGAACTCCATCACTACACCAATAATAGCCTCGGTAGTAAAGTAACAAAAATTCTCCCACTGCTAAGCATTGATTATTCTTTTGACTTCTCCACCTGGATTTTTAAATCCTTGATCCAAATTTACATTTTTAGTTGTAAGTAGAGTATTGAAGCAAATATTGGCCTTGTAATTGACAATTTATTTATCATCAAAATCCACCTTTCTCTTTCCTTAGCTCATTATTGGTGTCATCGTAATCTAAAAAAAAATGATAAAATCCAAATAAATTCCCAAAAATTCTGGAAATCACAATGTGGAGCGTTTGAAACTTAAATCTACTAAGAGTTCTTCATCAAATGATTTTATCAAAATCTTCTAAAAAATTTTCAAAATTTTGGATCTCAGCAATGTAAGATAAATCCTTTGTGAAAATCAAAAATTTTGAGCTCAAAGTGTAGCTCTTACGTAGAGAAGATGAAATCTGATCTTCGTTCACCTTAAAATCGCCTCAACTCCAAGCAATAGCAAACCCTAGGTACAAAAACTGGAGGTTGAAGCTGACTAAAAGGTAAAAATGTCATTTTACTGTGAAAATCACAAATTTTTATGGTGTTTGGTTAGTTTATGGATTGAGGGCGCTCTCGGCGCCCATTCCAGCGATGTCGGCGCCAGTGGCTAAAAAATTCATTTTTCTATTTTTGTAAATATCAATATTATTCAAATTTCCTCCAAAGTCTATTTAGTCTTTTTGAACTCTAATTTTCATCATAAAAAAATTTACAAACAAACATTTTCACAAACAACACCGAACTAACTTTTATATATGAGAATACACTTTTTACAATTACATTTTTCTAATCACACTTCTACATCCATAAAACAACCTAAATTATAATTCAGCGTTGAAATCAAGCCACAACACTAGAACGTTTACACAAAACTATACACACAATCAAAGTCAATAGATTTATAAAGTAAAGTAAGAAAAATAAATCAAATCCACACAATCACATTAAATACATAACTACTTTAAAGTATTAGAGAGTCTAACATCTTCAATTATTCTGCTTCATCTTCATTACTTTCTCCTCCTCTAATATCTCCCAAAGACTGGTACTAGCGTACACATTGTAGAAGGGTTAGTACGGGAATTGATCAGTCGAATTTTCATCAATCCATCCATTTTTCTTGAACATCTACACCAATCCTTCTTCAATTGTTCAAGTATGATCAAAGTTCTTCATCCTCCAATCTAGGTGATCAAAAAGGTAGTTGAGCTTTCCTATTGCATTCGTAATACTCTGAAGTTCTCTTTCTATTTTATTCATTTTCTTCTCCAAAACTATTGAACTTCCAACCATTTATGACATTAATGGCGTTAAAGCATGTGATGAATGATTTAAGATAATTTTTAGTGATTCATTCCCATTCCCAATATAACTTCAATCAATATTAATCATGGGCTCCTAAGGTATTAATACTTTCTCCCAACTTTCATATGGCACTTGAGATTGACTGCAAAGTAACAAAATTGTGGAAGGATGCCTCAGTCCATATATTGTCCCATTCATAATAATACCCATTATAGATTTAAAAATAATTGATCCCACATCTAAGGCTTTTCCATTTGAACGCAACAGTGTAAAATGACACTTTCTCTTGTAACTCTAGTAATCTTCATGGTAGGGAGTACTTTTACAGATATGAAGAAATGTCATTTTTTGATATTGTATTAAGCATTGAGGCAGAGAAACTAATGTATCCTCATCTTTGATTTCCTAATTATCATTTTCATCAATCAGAAAATTATATACATCTTGCATCATATTTCTAATTGACATAATTTTGTATAATGACAGATTGGAACATTTTCTATCATATACAAATCATTAATTCGAGCCGGAGTAAATGGTACAGCCTTAACTTGAATGAAGACGACTCCTTGGGTAATTCCATGAAAGTTAGCATAGAATTCCCTTACCACTAATACAACAACTGCAGGGGTAGTGTAGCACAGAACTTCCCAACACCTCTATACAATGATTTTGTAAAAATGTGAACTTGGATTACTCAATCCATGATTGATAAAGCCTCTCTCCTTTTTCGTGATGATTTTGTCATATAATCTCTACACGTCAAAACTGATAAACTTTTTTCTATTGAAAACTCCATACCTTGAAGTATTTCTGGAATTGAAAGCCATGAAATTCAAAATTAGGAAGTTTATGGTCATCCATGGCAGTTTTTAGGCCTTTAAAAATACCTCTAGACGGTTATTTAGGAGAAAAATCCCGCCAAAGTCCGCTACATTTGTACTGAACGTGTGAAACTGCTTGAGACACAGTCCGCACTGTTGATCACGCTATCAGCAACATGGTCTATATAGGTGGGCGTTGTTGGCGCCCATTCTGGCGCTAAAGGCCAAAATCACATTTTTTTTATTCTTTTGTTCAATTTGATTCCAAATTTCGCTCCAATACCAATATTTGTCTTAATTTATGATATATAAAATTGTGTATGCCTCAAAAATATTATTATTTCCTAATTTATAATTACACTTATTAAAAAAAAAATAATATATAGATATATATGGGTTGCCTCCCACAAAGCGCTTCATTTAACGTCGTCAGCCCAATGTACCATTTTTTAATCAAGATGACTTAACATCAAAACTTCTTTAATTTTTTGTATGTGTCTTTCATAATAATGTTTCAATCGATGCCTATTAACTTTAAATATATTTCCAGTTTTAGGATCTTTATTAACAATAGTTCCATAATGATAGACTTTAATCACCTTAAATGGTCCTAACCGTCTGGATTTCAGTTTTCCTAAAAATAACCTCAATTTTGTATTATATAATGAATCTTCTTGTCGAGGTTCGAACTTTCTTTTAATAATCTTCTGAGCATGCGATATTTTCATTTTCTCTTTATAGATTTTTGCATTATCATATGCTTTATTTCTAATCTCCTCAAGCTCATTGAGTTGCAATTATCTTTTCTCACCAACTTATTTTAAATTAAAATTAAATTTCTTAATAGCCCAAAATGCTTTATGCTCCAATTCTACTGCTGGCATGTTTTTGCAAAAATAAGTCTATGTGGGGACATTCCAATAAGAGTCTTATAAGTAGTTTTGTATGCCCATAACACAATATCTAATCTAGCAGACCAATCCAAAATATAAGGATTTACAGCTTTTTGTAAAATTTGTTTTATTTCACAATTTGATATCTCTGCTAGACCGCTAGTCTAATGATGATAAGTAGTAGAGAATCTATACATAGTATCATATTTTTTAATCAATTTCACGATTCTATTATTCCTAAAATAGGATCCTCCATCTGTAATAATTACTCTCGGCATTCAATATCTTCTAAAAATATTTATATTTAAGAACTTAGAAAAAATCCGAGCATCACATTTATGGTCCATTTGGACATATAATCAACAACAAGTAATATATATAATTTTCCAAATCAAGGCATAAATGGTCCAATAAAATCTAATCCCCACACATCAAAAATTTTAACTTCCAATGTGTAATTCAGAGNTCCTCATTTATAGCAGAAAATGATTTGTACAGGAAGCTATACACATCTTCTAACTGATAAAATTCATTAATTTTTCTTGGAGTAAACTCCACCATTTTCCCACAAAAAAACACGTAGTCTTCAAAAGTCTCCTTAAAATTGGCATAGAACTCCATCACTACACCAATAATAGCCTCGGAAGTAAAGTAACAAAAATTTTCCCACTGCTAAGCATTGATTATTCTTTTGACTTCTCCACCTGGATTTTTAAATCCTTGATCCGAAATTACATTTTTAGTTGTAAGTAGAGTATTGAAGCAAATGTTGGCCTTGTAATTGACAAATTTTTTATCATCAAAATCCACCTTTCTCTTTCCTTAGCTCATTCTTGGTGCCATCGTAATCTACAAAAAAATGATAAAATCCAAATAAATTCCCAAAAATTCTGGAAATCACAATGTGGAGCGTTTTAAACTTAAATCTACTAAGAGTTCTTCATCAAATGATTTTATCAAAATCTTCTAAAAAATTTTCAAAATTTTGGATCTCAGCAATGTAAGATAAATCCTTGGTGAAAATAAAAAATTTTGAGTTCAAAATGTAGGTCTTATGTAGAGAAGATGAATCTGATCTTCGTTCGCCTTAAAATCGCCTCAACTCCAAGCAATAGCAAGCCCTAGGTACAAAAACTGGAGGTTGAAGCTGACTAAAAGGTAAAAATGTCATTTTACTGTGAAAATCACAAATTATTATGGTGTTTGGTTAGTTTATGGATCGAGGGTGCTCTCGGCGCCCATGTCAGCGCTGTCGGCGCCAGTGGCTAAAAAATTCATTTTTCTATTTTTGTAAATTTAAAAATTATTCAAATTTCTTCCAAAGTCTATTTAGTCTTTTTGAACTCTAATTTTCGTCATAAAAAAATTCACAAACAAACATTTTCACAAACAACGCCGAACTAACTTTTATATATGAGAATACACTTTTTACAAATACATTTTTCTAATCACACTTCTATATCCATAAAACAACCTAAATTATAATTCAGCGTTGAAATCAAGCCACAACACTAGAACGCTTGCACAAAACTATACACATAATCAAAGTCAATAGATTTATAAAGCAAAGTCAAATAAAATAAATCAAATCCACACAATCACATTAAATACATAACTACTTTAAAGTATTAGGGAGTCTAACTTCTTCAATTATTCTGCTTCATCTTCATTACTTTCTCCTCCTCTAATATCTCCCAAAGACTGGTACTAGCGTACACATTGTAGAAGGGTTAGTACGGGAATTGATCAGTCGAATTTTCATCAATCCATCCATTTTTCTTGAACATCTGCACCAATCCTTCTTCAATTGTTCAAGTATGATCAAAGTTCTTCTTCATCCTCCAATCTAGGTGATAAAAAAGGTAGTTGAGATTTTCTATTGCATTCGTAATACTCTGAAGTTCTCTTTCTATTTTATTCATTTTCTTCTCCAAAACTATTGAACTTCCAACTGTTTGTGGCATTAATGGCGTTAAAGCATGTGATGAATGATTTAAGATAAATTTTAATGCTTCATTCCCATTCCCAATATAATTTCAATCAATATTAATCATGGGCTCCTAAGGTATTAATACTTTCTCCCAACTTTCATATGACACTTGAGATTGACTGCAAAGTAACAAAATTGTGGAAGGATGCCTCAGTCCATATATTGTCCCATTCATAATAATAACCATAATAGATTTAAAAATAATTGATCCCACATCAATAGGTTTTTCCATTTGAATGCAACAGTGTAAAATGACACTTTCTCTTGTAACTCTACTAATCTTCATGGTAGGGAGTAATTTTACAGATATGAAGAAATGTCATTTTTTGATATTGGATTAAGCAGTGAAGCAGAGAAACTAATGTATCCCTCATCTTTGATTTCTTAATTATCATTTTCATCCATCAAAAAATTATATACATCTTGCATCATATTTCTCATTGACATAATTTTATATAATGACAGATTGGAATATTTCTATCATATACAAATCATTAATTTGAACCGGAGTAAATGGTACCGCCTTAACTCGAATGAAGATGACTCCTTGGATAATTCCATGAAAGTTAGCATAGAATTCCCTTACCACTAATACAACAACTGCAAGGGTAGTGTAGCACATAACTATCCAATACCTCTGTATAATGATTTTGTCAAAATGTGAACTTGGATTACTCAATCCATGATTGATAAAGCCTCTATCCTTTTTCGTGATGACTTTGTCATATAATCTCTACACGTCAAAATTGATAAACTTTTTTCTATTGAAAACTCCATACCTTGAAGTATTTCTGGAATTGAAAGCCATGAAATTCAAAATTCAGAAGTTTCTGGTCATCCATGGCAGTTTTTAGGCTTTTAAAAATACCTCTAGACGGTTATTTAGGAGAAAAATCCCGCCAAAGTCCGCTACATTTGTACTGAACGTCTGAAACTGCTCTAGACACAGTCGACACTGCCGATCGCGCTGTCGGCACCATGGTCTATATAGGCGGGCGTCGTTGGCGCCCATTCTGGCGCTAGAGGCCAAAATCCCATTTTTTTTATTCTTTTGTTCAATTTGATTCCAAATTTCTTTCCAATACCAATATTTGTCTTAATTTATGATATATAAAATTGTGTATGACTCAAAAATATTATTATTTCCTAATTTATAATTACACTTATTAAAAAAAATTATAATATATAGATATATATGGGTTGCCTCCCACAAAGCGCTTCGTTTAACGTCGTCAGCCCAACGTACCATTTTTTAATCAAGATGACTTAACATCAAAACTTCTTTAAATTTTTTTATGTGTCTTTCATAATAATGTTTCAATCGATGCCTATTAACTTTAAATATATTTCCAGTTTTAGGATCTTTAGTAACAATAGTTCCATAATGATAGACTTTAATCACCTTAAATGGTCCTAACCATCTGGATTTCAGTTTTCCTAGAAATAACCTCAATTTTGTATTATATAATAAATCTTCTTGTCGAGGTTCAAACTTTCTTTTAATAATCTTCTGAGCATGCGATATTTTCATTTTCTCTTTATAGATTTTTCCATTATCATATGCTTTATTTTTAATCTCCTCAAGCTCATTGAGTTGCATTTATCTTTTCTCATCAACTTCTTTTAGATTAAAATTAAATTCCTTAATAGCCCAAAATGCTTTATGCTCCAATTCTACTGCTAAGTGACATGTTTTTGCAAAAATAAGTCTATGTGGGGACATTTCAATAGGAGTCTTATAAGTAGTTCTGTATGCCCATAATACAGTATCTAATCTAGCGGACCAATCCAAAATATAAGGATTTATAGCTTTTTGTAAAATTTGTTTTATTTCACAATTTGATATCTATGATAGACTGCTAGTCTAATGATGATAAGTAGTAGAGAATTTATACATAGTATCATATTATTTAATCAATTTCACGATTCTATTATTCCTAAAATGAGATCCTCCATCTGTAATAATTACTCTTGGCATTTCATATCTTGTAAAAATATTTATATTTAAAAACTTAGAAAAATCCGAGCATCACATTTATGGTCCATTTGGACATATAATCAACAGCAAGTAATATATATAAATTTCCAAATGAAGGCATAAATGGTCCAATAAAATCTAATCCCCACAAATAAAAAATTTTAACTTCCAATGTGTAATTTAGAGGCATTTCATTTCTTCTAAAAATATTTCCTACTCGCTCACATCGATCACATGAATTAACATATTCATTAACATATCTAAAAAGAGCAGGCCAATAAAATCCAACTTGCAAAATTTTATATGCAGATNGATCGCATGATTTAACATATTCATTAACATATCTAAAAAGAGCAGGCCAATAAAATCCAACTTGCAAAATTTTATATGCAGATCTATTTGTTCAAAATGTCCTCCAAATTTAGAATCATGACATCTTTCAATTTTTTGTTGAGTTTCTTCATATGGCTCAAACCTCCTAATAATTAGATCTTTACATTGATAATATAAATATGGGTCATCCCAAAAATAGAATTTTGAATCATATATAAATTTATTTAATTATTTATTCTTAATATCTGGTGGTAAAATATTACCTACAATATAATTTACTATATCGGCATACCACAGTATATTTATTTCATCAATATTATATAATTGCTCATCAGGGAAATTTTTTAAAATTTCATTTGCAAAATTAGTTAATATTTCTTTTTATAGTCTAGACAAATATCAGCTATTTGATTATCATTTCCCTTTCTATCAACTACGATAAAATCAAACTCTTACAATATAAGTATCCATCTAATTAATCTTGATTTAGAATCCTTCTTTTGCGTCAAGTATTTGATAGTAGAATGATTTGTAAGCACTATACATTTGCTTCCAATCAAGTAAAGTGAAAATTCTTCAAAGGCATATTCAATAGCTAATAAATCTCTTTTAGTAGTAGTGCAATTAATTTGAGCATCATTTAGAGTTTTTTTAGCATAATACATTACCTTAAAAACTTTGTTGTGCCTTTGTCCTAAAACAGCTTCAATAGTATAATCACTCGCATCACACATTAATTCAAATGGTTTCTTCCAATTAGGTGGGACTATTACAGGTGCAGTGATTAATTTTTATTTCAATAATTCAAATGCTTTTATGCATTCTAATTTTGTATCATTTTATAAAAGTTGGCATAATGGCTTAGTTTTTTTTGAAAATTTTTTAATGTAAGGCCTGTAGAAACCAACATTTCCTTGAAAACTTATAACCCCCGTAACCGTAGTAGGAGGTGGTAATTTTTCAATTACTTGAATTTTTACAGGATCTATTTCCATGTCATTTTCAGAAATTTTATGCTCAAGTACAATTCCTCAAGAAAATTCTTCACATAATCTCCTAAAAACACATATTTTAAATGAGCAGGTAATACTTTCAGTTCAAGTTCAGGTGGTTCAATACTTGAAGGAATGTGATTTTTATTATCATTTTCCAGCAAATCTAAAGTTTCAAATTTATCCTGAATATAATCTAAATTTTCTTCTTTCATTTCATTTTCATTCTCACCTAATTCTTCTTGCCTTAATTTTTCTTCAAACTCTTTCTTAAATTGCTCATTACTTAGATATTCAGTAACTTCCATCCTAAAACATTCATTATATTTTCTATTACAGGATATTTCATAGCTTTTGTAATATTAAATGTTACTTCTTAATTATTCACTCTCATTATTAATTCTTCTTTTCAATATCTATTACAGCTCTCCCTGTTGCAAGAAATGGTCTCCCCAAAATAATACGAATCTCAACATCTTCCTCCTATCTAATACTATAAAGTCTATAGGAAAAATAAATTTATCCACTTTTACTAATACATCTTCTATAACTAATTTAGGATAAGTTATTGATTGATCAGCTAACTGAAGAGTTACAGTAGTAGGGGAAATCTCTCCTAAATCTAAACGTTTAAAAATCGATAGAGGCATAAGATTGATACTCACTCCTAAATCACATAAGGCTTTTCCAAAAAAAATTTTCACCAATTGCACAAGGTATGGTAAAACTACCAGGATCTTTTAACTTTTTAGGAAGCTTTTTCTGAATAATAGCGCTACACTCTTCACTGAGTGCAATGGTCTCATGATATGCAAACTTACTTTTCTTGTTTAGTATATCTTTCATAAATTTCACATAACTTGGCATTTGTTCCAAAGCCTCAATGAAAGGAATGTTTATCGTTAATTTTTTAAGGATTTCCAAAAATTTTGTAAATTGTTTGCCTTTATTCTTCTGCTTCAGTCGTTGAGGAAACAGAGGTAATGGTTTTTCTAAGGAAACTTGTATTTGTTCATTTTCATTATGGCCACTTTCAATCTCTTCCTTCTCCCCATCAATGTCAGTTTCTCTTTGGATTCTTGTTTCAACTTCTTTTCCACTTCGTAATTAAATAGCTTTAATTTGCTCCTTATTTTGATCTTTTTTATTAACTTCCACAGTACTCGGAAGATTTCCTGAAGGTCAGTTACTGAGTGCAGTAGCAATATGTCCTAATTAATTTTCAATATTTCTAATAGCATACCGTTCATTTTTTATTTGATTTCCCATATTCAGCATTACTTCTTCCATCGTCAACTTCTTTTCTTTAATTTGTGGGTTAGGGTTAGAGTTAAATCCAGGAGGATAATAGGGTCGATAATGAGGATTTCTATGATTGTTTAAATTTCCTAAGGTGTTCACTGAACTGTTATAATTATTCCAACTAAGATTAGGGTGATTTTTCTATCCAAGGTTGTAATAGTTAGAATAGAGATTGTTATTTCGATTATTTATAGCATTGAAAGTTTCATAAGATGATTGAGTATCAATTATCTTCTCTAGTGAATTTTCCTCTAATACTGGTGTTACTTGAGAGTAGTTTACTCCAATTTGATCAATCTTTTTCGATATACCAAAAATTTGAGATGCTAAAATAGACATTGCATCAGAGTCATGAATACTAACTACTCTCTTAGGATTTATTCGTTCAGAGGGCCATTGAAAATTGTTAGTAGTCATTTCTTTTATTAAAGAGTATGCTTCATCAAAAGGTTTTAACATTAGTGATCCACCTGCAATAGCATCTATAATAGATCTAAGTGATCCTACTAATCCATTATAAAAGCTTAAATTATTAATCAATCTGTTAAAGAATGGTGTGGACATTTTCTAAGGAGTTCCTTAAATCTTTACCAAGCATCATATGTCGATTCCCCTTCAAACTAACAAAAAGATGTAATATCGTTTCTATGTTAAGCGGTTTTTTAGGGTGGAAAATATTTAACAAAAAAAATTTATAATAGTTCTCCCCAAGTTCAAATAGATCCTGGTGCTAATGAATTTAACCAAGCTTTAGCTTTATAGCTTAATGAAAAAGGAAAAAGTCTAAGCCTAACAGCATCATTAGACACTCCATCATATTTAAACACAATTTTCAAGAAAAATAGCAAGATGTAAGTTAGGATCTTCAGTAGGTGATCCTCTAAACTGATTACTCAGTACGTGTTCCTTCAAACAGATTATTTTGTACCATTTGGATAATAACAGGTTTAAGCTCAAATGAATTAACAGCAACAACAAAATTTTGAATAGTTAAGTGAAGTTCATCTGCTGTCGGATTAACATAATCTATTAAAGTTCCTTTTCAATTTTCATTTATTTGATTATCTAAGTTATTCGCCATTTCATTCAAATTTTTATTTTTTTTCGTTGTTTCTAAATTTTTCTAAAAGTACGTTCTAATTCCAAATCGTAAGGTATTAAACCTTCAAATCAAATATTTCACATAAACAAATATAATAAGCAAGGAAAATTTTCTTAAAAATACTCTTAAATATATATAATTATATATTTTTTTGATTTTTGATTTTATATATTTTTATTATATTTTGTTCCAAATTTATCAAATCTATTGATTTTACCATTACCTTCCCCAACAACAACGCCAAAAACATGATCCCGAGAAAATATAATTGAGTAAAATTTATAAATTTAACTCTGCTTTATAACTGTGTTAAAATCTTGATTGGGTATTTTATGAATAATAACATTAAGCACTTACGCAAGTATAAGTATCATTATCAAGTAATATAAGCCATTCTATTTAAGTATCAAATATCGATCCCACGAGGAAGGTTTAAGTTTGAGATGATAAATTAACTAGGAAATTCACAGAAATACAACAAAATTGTTATCACTAATTTTGAGTGTTTGAGATACTATCCAAACTAAATTATTAACTACTAGCAAAAATTAAATGCAAAGTTTGAAACAGTAACTACAAAAATATGTTTATGTGATGAAGTTTTCTAATATGAAAATGCATCTTTCTCACTGCAATGAGTTTTGGTTAAATGAGATGAGATAAATGGTTTAAATTTGTATTGTGCCAAATAGGAGCAATCTTAATTCTCTATCATGATTCAGTGTTATAGAAAATTATTAACTAATCTTAGGTTTAGTCACTAAATTCATGGCTAGGCTAGGAGGATACTGGCTCCCACACCAGAGCTCCCACTTCCCTTCCCCTGAAGGCTAACTCTCACTTTAGTTCTTAAACACTAAGATTGAATTGGGGATTTTATTCTGTCACCCTAAAAATCTCCAATTCTACACCCAATAATGTATATTTCCCTATTTATTTGCATTTTCCATCGAACGAATTAGTCCTTCATGGACTTTAATGTGATTCTCACTCTATTGTAGAACTCATACTCCATTTCCCGGATCATATGTTTCACAACATATAAACAAATTTCTCCTTCATGAAATCAAATGTGACCCTCACTCTGTTGTAGAACTCATACTCCATTTCCCGGATCATATGTTTCACAATATATTTTAAGAATTCAATTGGCCGAGATCGAAAAGTAAATTAAGAGTGGAGTTGAAATACCATCACAATTTATTTTATATTTTAACATTGGCACATCCAAATTATCTCTTCATTTCACCATATCTCAAAGTATAGAGAAAGATAAAGGTAACAACTCAGACTTCATGAGAAAGATACAACAACACACAAATTTCATATATAAAAGAAAGTTCATACAATAATAATAAACAAACAACACTTATCTGAAACTCTTTCTCAAAGCTAATTCGTTGTAGACTCTCTTAAGAAATGTAGGAAGAAGAAATCTCTCACTTCTCTCCCTCTCCAACACTCTTAGAAAAGAATTTGCCCTTAAACTCACCACAAAAAACTCAAAACTATAAAGAAACTAAATGGCTAATGGTGTGGAATGGCGTGGAAGAATGTAAAGTGGCACGAAGGGGGGTGAAGAGATGCGAGAAGGACCAAGAGTGAGCGGAGGAGTATAAAGAGAGTCTTTTATGATCAATTTCAACTCCAAATAGAGCCTAAGGTCGGTTTTCCAATAGGTGCATCAAAAAACTCTTAAAAAAGAGTCCAAATTCTTTGAATCTTCTAGAAACAGGGTCTGCACCGACACTGGCGTCGTCGGCGCCAGTGGTCGTTTAATTGAATCCATGTTCTCTATAAAATAGTGTCGTTAACGCCCAGTCTAGCATCGTCGGCGCTGAATAATTTTGTTAAAAAATTACATTTTGACTACAAATTTCTTTCTTTTTGCTTCATTTTTGTTTTAAGTTCTAAAAATCAACAACCTGCAATAAAACATAAAAAATATCATCCTTTAGAGTGAAATATCACCAAAAATGAGTATAAAATATGGTCTTGGTCTGCACCGCGAGGAGCGTGCCTCTCTCCAACACACTGATGCCTTTATTTAGACACCCCATCTCAAGACATCACCGTTAAAATAGAAGGTATGGGCATCCAAGTTCATCATACCAATACAATTTGGTGAGCCTATAGGGCAAGATCATGGAATGAAGCAAGGGTCTGAAGTATCAGATATCATCGTAACCGTTACTACCGAGTTTGACGTATAAAGTGAGGATGCTCGGGAGAGTCCTCTAGATCTCAAGATAATCTAGGAAGCAATAATTGAAGATAAAGTTGAAAAGCTCAGAGCTGAGATTTTTGAGTTAGCCAAAGAGCATAGAGTAGATATGGATGATGAAGATTTCAATTTTAATGATTACCTCGATGAAGACTTTATGGATATTCACATCATGAAGACTAGAGCAGCTACATCTGTGTGTGATGCCCAACCTCTTGTTGAAGGGAATGTCGTGGATGATTTGCACTGAGCTGTCTGCTGAGGAAGAACAGATTAGTCAGATGAAGAAGATAATGGAAGAGATGGCCACCACCGTGGCCATCATGGCTATAATTCATGGACAGTCCCAATCACAGCAATTAGCTTCTCTAGAAGTCAACAGGCTAGATATAGTTCACATNACACTGAGCTGTTCTACTGAGAGAAGAACAGATTAGCCAGATGAAGAAGAGAATGGAAGAGATGGCCACCACCATGGCCATCATGGATATAATTCATGGACAGTCCCAATCACAGCAATTAGCTTCTCTAGAAGTCAACAGGCTAGATATAGTTTACATTACTGATGAAAGGAGAGAAGTTGCGTCCACCAACAGTGATGATCGGCAAAAGAAAGAATCCCCACCAAGTGTAATACCGGAAAAAATCTCCGGCAGTTGGTCGAATAACAAGTTTGAATGGCCTTAGCCCAGTCTAAGGGTGGTGCATTGATTTCAAAGGGTACACTTTACCCAGAGAAGTTTGATGTTGTGCCCTATTCTAAAGGTTTTGTGTCACCAAACTTTAATACATTCGACAGGATCAGAAATCCCATGCATCATGTAGCACATTTGCGAGCCAGTTGTGGCAACACCGGGATAATGAAGCCTTAATCTTCCATTAGTTTGTCAGCCACTTGTCAGGGATAACATTTGATTGGTCTGCCAAGCTACCCAATGGATCAGTAAAGACATTCATCGAATTTAAACAGTTATTATTGAAGAGATTTGTTGGAGCACAACATCATGTTACTATTGAAGATCTCGTAGTGGAAAGGCAAAAGCCTAATGATGCTTTTGTGGACTATATCTTGAGGTGAAAAGACCTAAGCATTAAATGTGAGCCTCAGATATAGGAACATCATGCGATTGAGAATCTACTAAAAATCATCAATGGGTCGGTAGCCTTCACGCTTAAGGGACTAACCATCAAGTCCTGCAAGAAGCTGCTAAGCAAGGCCAGCAGTCTACAAGAAGAGGTAAAGCATATGGATTCCCAAGAAAATTCAGAAAAGTCTAGGACAACCAGAGTATTCAAGAAGAATTCAGGAATAGTGGTGAAAATTGATAAAGGAAAGAAGCCGATAAAGATTCAGGCAGAGCATTCTCATCAGAGTTCCCAGTAGTTATCATAGCATACTCAGCCGCAGAAGTAGCAGACATAGCNCACATTACTAATGAAAGGAGAGAAGTTGCCTCCACAAACAGTGATGATCAGCAAAAGAAAGAATCCCCACCAAGTGTAATACCAGAAAAAATCTCCGACAGTTGGTTGAACAACAAGTTTGGGAGGCCTTAGCCTAGTCTAAGGGTGGTGCATTGATTTCAAAGGGTACACTTTACGAAGATAAGTTTGATGCTGTGCCCTATTCTAAAGGTTTTGTGTCACCAAACTTTAAGACGTTCGACAGGATCAGAAATCCCATGCATCATGTAGCACATTTGCCAGCCAGTTGTGGCTACACCGGGATAATGAAGCCTTAATCTTCCATTAGTTTGTCAGCCACTTGTCAGGGATAGCATTTGATTGGTCTTCCAAGCTACCCAATGGATCAGTAAAGACATTCATCGAATTCAAACAGTTGTTATTGAAGAGATTTGCTAGAGCACAACATCATGTTACTATTGAAGATCTCGTAGTGGAAAGGCAAAAGCCTAATGATGCTTTTGTGGACTATATCTTGAGGTGAAAAAGCCTAAGCATTAAATGTGAGCCTCAGATATAGGAACATCATGCGATTGAGATTCTACTAAAAATCCTCAATGGGTCGGTAGCCTTCAAGCTTAAGGGACCCACCATCAAGTTTTGCAAGAAGCTGCTAAGCAAGGCCAGCAGTCTACAAGAAAAGGTAAAGCATATGGATTCCCAAGAAAAGTCAGAAATGTCTAGGACAACAAGATTATTCAAGAAGAAGTCAGGAACAGTGGTGAAAATTGATAAAGGAAAGCAGCCGATAAAGATTTAGGCAGAGCATTCTCATCAGAGTTCCCAGTAGTTATCATAGCATACTCAGCCGCAGAAGTAGCAGACATAGCAGTATATCCAGTCTAGTCAGCAGTCATAGCAGGGAGGACCATACAAAACAGATGGTAGACGGGGTCCGACTCTTTTAGAATGGATGAAAGAGTGTATTATTCCAAAGATAAGGCAGAGGCAAAGATGTTTAGAAATTTAATGAAGAAGCTCGAGTTTAGATTGTCAAAAAAAAAAGAAGCTAGAAGAAGCTGACAAGAAAGAGTATCCAAATTTCTACCCCTATCATAGGATGTTGGGACACAGATAAGAGGGTCGTTTCATTTTCAAGGATTGGCTTAAGAGGAATTTTAAAGAAGGAAATATAACCATCTCGAAATAATATTTAATGGAACCCGAAAGAGGTTATGTAAATATGATTTTAGCTAAGCCAATCACTCTAATAGATCCATATTCAGAGAAAGTTGGATGAATGATAGTTTGGAGCAAGTCATATAAGAAGATAGTGGATCATATTCAAACCGCTTCAACGCAGGCAGCCATCCAGAGTCTACAGCCTACCCAGCCGAAGATAGAGATTTCACCAAAGAAAACGCCACAATCGGAGAAGGAGAGGAATGTCATCATGAAGACTGATAGTGCATGGGGGTTGGATAAGGACTGCCTCTATTAGATTGGTTGTCTCATATTTAGGGAAGAAAATCCTCAAACCCTGACTATGAATAATTATCTTTTTGCCCCACCGGGGTCTTATGAATATAATGATTATGATTTCGGCTACATTCCAACTACTTCTAGTGATAAAATAATTAAATTGGTCAATCTAAATTTGATCTCGATTCCCAAACTTATCCTCAATTCTTACTTAAGTTCGATGAATCCGTTAATAATAATGAAGAAAATATTGACAACACCTGTTACGATAGCGTTGGAAATAAGGACGCTAGGTTATGATACAATCAATTTGGTTTTGACATGTGTAAAAGTTATTAATTGAAATGGAAGGTGTATTTGGCTAGGTTGGATTAACCATGCGTCTAGCCCCATTGGAATGGGCTTGGGTGGCTCGCCATGGCTAACCAAGGTCAGGTGAGCCAGCTAAAATGGTGTGGAGAAGTCCCCATCCATTGGATTTGGTTAAACATGGATTAGAGTGTATCATTAAAAGGGTTAATAACTTTTATAAGATATCTTGAAAGTGTCCCCTTATTTTTCATTAATAGTTTTGTGAGGTGGCAAAAGTTCATATGGCTCACCTATGGTTTAGGGATGGCTTCATGGTATGTCCTTGGCTTGACCAATTTGCATGAAATGGATTTTTAGACTTTATGGGTTATTTTGATGGTGGTTTTCATGAGTCTTGATTTGTAATGACTTGATCATGAATTTGAAACTTAGGGAATGATTTTGATTAAATGGATGTTGGGAAGAAATTTCATGCGTTAGGCGTTTCAGATTTTGGTTTTTGGAATTAAATGTGGTGGACTTGGGCTTTTAAAATTGGGGATGAATTTGGGCTAAAATTTGGGTCAATTAAATGTTTAGTTTGGTGTATGGAGATTTAATGAAGATTTTTTAAAGGATTTCAAGTGATTTTGAATTGAATTGGAAGGTCAATTTGGTAAAATTTGGACATGGGGTCAATTTGGGGATTTTTGGTTACACTTGAGTCTGGGTGAAATTGAGCTTGAAATTGGGTTAAATTGGGTTTTTATTTGGTTTAAATTGGTACTAGGGATGTTTAATTTTGGTTGGGAATTAAAATTGGGCAAGATTAGGGTCAATTTGTTTGACATTGGGTTTAATTTGAAGAAGTTGGGCCTTTATGGGTAATTTGGGGCTTTTTGGTCAAAATGGGGCAATTTGACCAAGTTGAGCTCAATGTTGTAGTTCAAATTAATATGATTTTGAATTTTTTTGGATTTTTTCAAATTTTTGAAAATTTTGGGTCATGAGGGGCATTTTGGTAATTTTTGGCAAATTTGGGGTATTTTGGGAATTTAGTGAAGTTGGGCAATTTACGTAGTGGGGAATGATTTGAAATGACTTTTTGGACAAATATGGGTAGTTTGAGAAATTTTGGGAATTTTGGCAAAAATTATGGTTATAGGAGTATTTTGATAATTCTGATGAAAGTTTAGGCTAAAGTGGGTAGGTAAGCCATGAAGCCATCTTCAAGTCATGAGAACCATATGAGGACTCACTTTGGTTGTTCAATATGCTGGTCTTAACCCTTTTGCCAACTTCTAGGGGTTAAGTTCATGACGAATGACAACCCCAAAATCCTATAACAAATTAGGGCTTAAACTGTATAGCAGGGATATTCAAAGGCCTACAGAAAAAGTTGAGGATTTATGTCGCACTAGGCAGATGACCTTGAAATCCTATGGTTTTTTATTTAATTCTAAGGAAGGATTTTTTGTTGTAGATTCTCATGTTATTGAAGATCTTCATATTGTAGAAGGCTGCCCAAAAAGTTAGCTCCAAGATCCTCGGTGAAGTGGTAGTCCTAGAGTCTAAGGTTTGAAGGTTTAAATGACAAGTTTAAGTCCACTTTTAGGAGAATTACAGTTGATTGGAGTGACACTGATTATGATTTCACAGTTCCCTTATTTCGGTGTCACTATTTTCTTTTAAATTTACTTACCTTAAACGAGTTGTGAAACCTAAATTGAAGAGATCTCGTTAGCAACTATGGGTTACCTCCTCGGAGGGACTCCCATAAATTCAAAAGTACATTTTATGTTTAGTGGCATTTCAAAAGATTTATGGTTATCTTTGAAACAATTTATTTTAGATTTTTAAAAATGTTGATTATTTTTTGAAAAAGTTGTTCTGATTTTGCAAGTAAAGTGAATTGTACAACCAAGCAGTTATAATATTTTACAAAAAAAGTAAATTACAAAAATTAAAATGACGTAAAGTAAATAATAACACTGTAAAAGCATATCTGTCATCTTCTCGGCATTCCAACAGATATATAATTTTACAGGGAATTAAATAAATTGTAAGAGTAGATGAAGGTGTATCTAAAAGACCCCACACTATGTCTTATTGAGTCCTGAAAGATCTAAGTGGATGATTTTAGAACAAAAAATAACAAGTTGAACTTGTCCTTCAAAATATCTAAGAGATTCTAAAGTGTTTGGGGAATGACCCTGAACTATTTTAAAAATCTCTTGAAACATTTTGAGTTCATTTTAAACCTATCATAATGTTCCATTAATCATCCAATGTCAAGTTAAAAAGGTTACCCCGCTACTTGGTGAACTTTGACATTTTAATTATCCCAAGGGCAAGGTACTTAGTTAATTAGTTGACATTTCATTTAATAGTTATGTAGGTGAATGGCCCTACTACAAGTTTAAGTCATCAAAGATTTTTTACCTACTGCTAAAGCTGGGCTTGTAGTGTTTAGAGTTGTTTATCATTGATCATGTTACATCTTCTAAATCCCATCAAAAAAGTTTAAATATCGAGCCTAGATCACTACAAAGCCCTTAACAATCTCAGTGGGAGAGAGTGCAATTATTAAAAGTTTAATTTAAGTGATACATATTTTTATTAAAAGATCATATCATCCAATTGTGAGCTTAAAATATGTGAATTGTTATCCTCCCAACTTAAGCCCATCAACTTTAGAATCAATTGATTTTGATCAACTTCCAAATCTTGATAATTAAGAAAATTATAATTTTACTCTTATTATGGAAAGGTAGAAAATTTGTTTCTACCTTTTACCCATTGTGTTTCAACCATCCAGAAGTACTCATTAAGATCAAAATTTGCCATTCTTCCCTTTGGTTCATCCTAAATTTTAATTATGGCACAAAAGTCTAAAATGACCACTTTGCCCTGGGGGCCCTCCACCTTATAACTCATTAAGCATAATCCAAATGACTTTGATAATTTTAGAGTACCATATCCATGGGTTAATTAAAACACTAGAGGAGAAAATGTGGTTTTCAAATTTTTATTTAATTTAAAAATTATTCTAACTTAGAAAATAGGATTTTTAATATTAATTTATTTAATCAATAAGAATAAAATTTTTCTTTCGAGGATAAATATTAGAGGTTCCCTTAGGTCAGAGAAACACTTAGGCAGCATACCATGAGTTTCTAAATTAAATTTTATTTTAATTTTATAGTTATTTATTGATTTTTAGTGATTTAATTAAATAGCAATATGTTTTATTTACCAAAAGATACTTTAATATTTTTATTAAACCTCTTTGAGTCCAGAGAACTTAGAGAAACATATTTTTATATTTTTATGATTTTGTATTCATTTATTATATTTTTTTTGATGAAAAATAAGAAAAATACTTTTTAAGCCTTTAAAAATTTATTTTTAACTTAGGAAAATTTGGAAAAATGTTTTAATGAGTCCCATGTGATCTGGAAACCATTAGGCACATTTTGAAACACCTTTGTATTTTTGAAATTTTTAATTATTTTTAATTTAAAATATAACTAAAAATGAAATATTTTCTCCAAAATAATTTTTATTTTTCCTAAGTGCCCCTGATCACAAGGAACTCAGAAAACAACTTTTCATATATTTCCTAAATGTAGTTATTTTAATATAACTATTTTTGTACAGAAAATACAATCTTTCTCATAAAATCAAGTTTAGTACTCAAACTTAATTAAATAAATTTCAATTTTTTACAGTGAATTAACATGATTTTTCTACACAATCTGGAATTCATTTCATTATTTTTTTATTAATATTTAGTTTAACCAAATTAATACAAGGTATAAAAATTTAATTAACTATAGAAATGTACAAAACTATTCAGACCATCATGATATTTTTCATAGGCTTCTCTGATCACAGGAAACCTACAAAAATTTATCTCATAATTTTTCAAGTGATGTTTTAATTTATCTAATTAATTAAAGCCAAAACAGCCATCCAGGCTTGAAAATTAGGGTTACAAACATAGTGATGCCCTCTGACCATTGAAAAACCAGAGAACTTCCCCCCTTGTCATGAGGAACAAATCATAAAAATATCAAGCCATGATGAGCAATATTTAATCATAATGAATTAAAACATAGAGTACTTAATTAAATTAAATTCAGATAGTCAACAAATAATTTTTCCTTTTCATCCACATTATTCTCCACTGTTCACTGAGCAAGAGAGTATTTTTATTTTTTTTAATGATTTTTCTATGAAAACTTATGGATTTTTGATGTTTTGGATTTATTTAGTTCAATAAAATCTTATTTTTCTATTTAAACCATGCGGCACCACGCAATCCTCGGCATCTCTGAAGTTTCCACATGACGTGTTTTAATTTCACACCACTATCTGAGTCAGCGGTGACTCGGCCCACTGTTCATACGCTAAGAGCTCGTCCAATGCAATCTCGTTTGTCCGTCCTACACACGTGTAATCGGATAGCTCTCTGTCATCGTCCCCGATAGCCAGAGCCCGTGAACCGCACGACTTCTAGACTTAAGATCTCACTTGATACTCAACCAAATCACATGGGCTTTGTTCATACACCTTTATCTGTTTGAGACGAACACATCCATATGGTTACAATGCTATGAAATTAAACTTCTCTTCATAATTGGTGAAACTAAGCTCAAAATTAGGGTTTATGGTTTATACCATAGTTTTAGATGGGAGGCCTCAATTTGATGCTTGTGGAAGCTTTAGTAGAGTCCCACAATTCTTTTGGATGAGTTGGTTTCCTCTGGTGTGAGCTCCCAGTATAAGTTCAATGAAATAAGGGTGCGACTTTGGTCTAGGAGTAGTTTAGAGAGCTTAATGGAAGGGGATTTCAGTGGGAATCTTCTTCTCTTACTCTGGGAAGCTCAAGTGCAATTCAATTTGGATTTTGGAGATTTTGGAGGAATGTGAAATTTGTGTTGGTTCTGAGCTCAAAAGTTGAGCTCAGGCAGTGGTGGAGATGGCTGCAAGATGGTTGGAATGGGCTTAAGAGGTATTGGAGAAGCACTGGAAACATTTTGGCAGAGTTACCCCAAGGAATTGGTTTATCCCTACTTTTGGCCATGGAGGAGGTGCCTTAAATAGAGGGTGAAGGAGAGGCAACCATGGCTGGCCATTGGGTGCAAAGAGTTGCTTATGTGGATGCCTGAGTGACACAAGTGTCCAATTAGAGTGAGCCAAGTTAGGGAGTTCACATTTCAAGTTTAGTCTTGGGGGTGGCTCTCGTATTTAGTGTTTTTCAGTCAGTAGAGAGGCCGACAGGGCCAAGGGTGGTGGCCAGAGAAGTCAGGGGAGTTAGGAGAGGGTTTATGATGATTAACCCTTAATGGTAAGTGATGATGGCAAGTATATTTCGATTTAGGCCAAAAGCTCTTCTAAGGTGGGCTACGTGGGTCTAGCTTAGTTACTAGAGTCCAAATGGTGGTTGTAGTGGCTTTGGTTTGATCAATTTGGCTTGGTTTCGTCAACTTTGGTGCATTGGTTCAATTTTTGGCATTTTGGCTTGGAGTTGGGTTTAGGCTGTGCTAGTCATGACATTGAGTTCAATTGATTGATCAAGAAGATGTAGAAGATTGTCACAAGGAATTTAGAAAATATTTGGAGTGATTTTAAGTTGATTTGGAGGTTCAATTTTGTGAAATTTGGACATTTAGTCAATTTTGGGGATGTTGGGTTAGACTTGGGTTTAAGTTGGGATAGATTTTGGCTNAATTTTTGTTTTTCCTAAGTGCCCCTGATCACAAGGAACTCAGAAAACAGCTTTTCATATATTTCCTAAATGTATTTAATTTAATATAACTACTTTTGTACAAAAAATACAATCTTTCTCATAAAATCAAGTTTAGTACTCAAACTTAATTAAATCAATTTCAATTTTTTACAGTGAATTAACATGATTTTTCTACACAATATGGAATTCATTTCATTAATTTTTTATTAATATTTAGTTTAAACAAATTAATACAAGGTATAAAAATTTAATTAACTATAGAAATGTAGAAGACTATTCAGACCATCATGATATTTTTCATAGGTTTCTCTGATTAAAGGAAACCTACTAAAATTTATCTCATAATTTTCCAAGTGATGTTTTAATTTATCTAATTAATTAAAGCCAAAATAGCCATCCAGGCTTGAAAATTAGGGTTACAAACATAGAGATGCCCTCTGACCATCGAAAAACCAGAGAACTTCCCCCCTATCATGAGGAACAAACCATAAAAATATCAAGTCGTGATGAGCAATATTTAATCATAATGAATTAAAATATCACATAGAGTACTTAATTAAATAAAAAGCAGAGTGTCAACAAATAATTTTTCCTTTTCATCCACATTATTCTCCACTATTCACTGAGCAAGAGAGTATTTTTATTTTTTTAATGATTTTTCTATGAAAACTTATGGATTTTTGATGTTTTGGATTTATTTAGTTCAATAAAATCCTATTTTTCTATTTAAACCATGCGACACCACGCATTCCTCGGCATCTCTGAAGTTTCCACATGACGTGTTTTAATTTTGCACCACTGTCTGAGTCAGCGGTGACTCGGCCAACTGTTCATACGCTAAGAGTTCGTCCAATGTGATCTCGTTTGTCCGTCCTATACACGTGCAATCGGATAGCTCTCTGTCATCGTCCCCGATAGCCAGAGCCCGTGAACCGCATGACTTCTAGACTTAAGATCTCACTTGATACTCAACCGAATCACATGGGCTTTGTTCCTACACCTTTATCTACTCGAGACAAACACATCCATATGGTTACAATGCTATGAAATTAAACTTCTCTTCATAATTGGTGAAACTAAGCTCAAAATTAGGGTTTATGGTTTATACCTTAGTTTGAGATGGGAGGCCTCAATCTGATGCTTGTGGAAGCTTTAGTGGAGTCCCACAATTCTCCTGAATGAGTTGGCTTCCTCTGGTGAGCTCCCAGTATAAGTTCAATGAAATAAGGGTGCGGCTTTGGTCTAGGAGTAGTTTAGAGAGCTTAATAGCAGGGGATTTCAGTGGGAATCTTCTTCTCTTACTTTGGGAAGCTCAAGAGCAATTCAATTTGGAGTTTGGGGATTTTGGAGGAATGTGAAATTTGTGTTGGTTCTGAGTTCAAAAGTTGAGCTCAGGCAGTGGTGGAGATGGCTGCAAGATGGTTGGAATGGGCTTAAGAGGTATTGGAGGAGCTCTGGAAACATTTTGGCAGAGTTACCCCAAGGAATTGGTTTATCCCTATTTTTGGCCATGGAGGAGGTGCCTTAAATAGAGGGGGAAGGAGAGGCAACCATGGCTGGCCATTGGGTGCAAAGAGTTGCTTATGTGGATGTCTGAGTGACACAAGTGTCCAATTAGAGTGAGTTAAGTTAGGGAGTTCACATTTCAAGTTTAGGCTTGGGGGTCGCTCTTTTATTTAGTGTTTTTCAGCCAGTAGACAGGCCGACAGAGCCAAGGGTGGTGGCCAGAGAAGTCAGGGGAGTTAGGAGAGGGTTTATGATGATTAACCCTCAATGGTAAGTGATGATGGCAAGGATATTTTGATTTAGGCCAAAAGTGGGGTAAAATCCCTTAAATCAAGGGACCATTGGTCCATAGCTCTTCTAAGGTGGGCTACGTGGGTCTAGCCTAGTTACTAGAGTCCAAATGGTGGTTGTAGTGGCTTTGGTTTGATCAATTTGGCTTGGTTTGGTCAACTTTGGTGCATTGGTTCAATTTTGGGCATTTTGGTTTGGAGTTGGGTTTAGGCTGTGCTAGTCTTGACATTGAGTTCAATTGATTGATCAAGAAGATGTAGATGATTGTCACAAGGAATTTAGAAAATATTTGGAGTGATTTTAAATTGATTTGGAGGTTCAATTTGGGGAAATTTGGACATTTAGTCAATTTTGGGGATGTTGGGTTAGACTTGGGTTTAAGTTGGGATAGATTTTGGCTAAGGCCCAATTGATGGTTCAATTTGATGTGGGTGATTGTCATGAGAGTTTTGGATATCAATTGAGTGGAAATTTATGGGTTATGGTTGGGGGTTTTGGTCCAAGTTGTTTTCTTATTAAAATTGAGATTTGACCAAGACCAATTGAAGGTTCAATTTGATACGAGAAATTTTTGTTAAGAGTTTATGATGCAAAATTGGGGCAGTTGGATAGATTTGGGGGGCAATTGAATGAGATTTTTATTTTGGGTCAAATTGGGACTTTTTGATTTTGGTTGAAATTGGATTCAAATGTGGGTCAATTGGGCTTAGAATTGATTTCAATCAAGCTTAGACAGGATGAATNTTCAATTAAATGAGATTTTTGTTTTGGGTCAAATTGGGACTTTTTGATTTGGGTTGAAATTGGATTCAAATGTGGGTCAATTGGGCTTAGAATTGATTTCAATCAAGCTTAGACAGGATGAATTTGTGTTTAGAGTTGAAATTGGGGAAAAGTGGGATCAAATTGGTGGACATTAAGGGCAAATTAGGGTAATTGGGCCTTTAAATGCAATTGGAGGCTTTTGGTCAAAATAGGTCAAATATGGTCAAATTAAGCTCAATGGTGTGGTTCAAATTGATTTTGGAGACATTTGAAGTGATTTCTATGGTTTTGGGACAATTTGGGTCACCAAGGGTATTTTGGTAATTTTGGAAAAATGAGAGGTATTTTGCTAATTTTGAAAATTTTATGGTGTTTTGGTCAATTTGGGTAATTTCAAATGGTTTGAGATGTTTTTTTTGGACAAATTTTGGTATTTTGGGTAATTTTTGGAATTTTGGCCAATTTTGGGGTTTTGAGGGTAATTTGGTAATTTGGGTAGATTTTAGGGCAAAAGACTAAGTTTGGTATTTTGGTAAAATTAGGGTTTCGATCACCCTTTCTGAGCCTCAACGATGCACATTGAGCAACCTCTTTAAAGTTCATCGGGAATTATTGGTAGCGTCTGTTCTGCAACAAACTCTGAATCATCCTCTGTAACAGGCGGACTAGTAGAAGTCTCTCTCATGCAAGGATCATAAATTTTCCCCTCAGGAATCGGGGTGAGTGTATTTTCTACCTCTTTCATACGTCTCTTTTCTTCACATAGAAAAGTTATGTGCTTGCAGCAATTAGCGTTACGATGTTGTGTTCTTCTTAGTGGTGCATCTAGCACTCTCTCTTCATCAACACCGATTAAATTCCCAGCTGATGTGGTTATCATGGATGGCAAATGGCTAGTTCCTCCCAGAAAATTTTGTTGTGTTATCACTTTCTTCCTCTTTGGCGAGGAGTTTTCATTAGTACCGATCCTCAACAACAAAGGTAATTTTCTTTCTCTTGGCAACTGACTATGTCCATCAGGGGACCCTCATAGTGTATGTTGACCTGATCATCTAAGTCAAAATCTATGATGCCAGCTTGAGCTACCCTTTCTCTATTCAGTTTGAGATTCATACCGTCTCTAAAAACAAAAATCAACTTTCGTCTCGACATTTTCCTACAAAAGACAAAAAAACATCTATGCACTGAAATTTAGCACGAACAAGAATAAAAAAATAAAGTATTTATTAGACAAAAGTTTTAATTTATAGAAGTGCAAATTTTATTTATTTATTTAATATAATTTAATTAATTTTCAAAATTAAATACAAAAGGAGGAAATTAAAGTGGATAAATTAAGAATAATTTTCATTTTATTTGAGGTTAATTTTATTACGACATTTTGGACCAGTCACAGACGCTTGGCCAAATAAATAGCCCCCAGACCAAGCAACACTTTCAAAAAAATGTTGCAAGCAATATCACATCAGGTGGTATGTCTTCAAGTAGCAGCCATTAACTAGCAGCATAGGACTTTTGCCTCAAAAATCGACCAGCTGGTAATCGCCTCTTGAATAAACCTTTTATATGAAAAATGGTCCCTCCCAAGTTGGTTCAAATTTTCCACCTATCTTATGGTGTGTAAGAATAGGTCTTTTGGGAACAAGAATGAGGTCACCAACTTTGAACGCCCTCAGGTGGACCAATTTGTCATGAGCCGACACCATCCTCGCTTGGTAGAGTTCCAAATACTATTTTGCTTCTAGTCATTTTCCCTTGACACTTTCCAATTTTTCAAGTCCGAGTTTTGTACGTTCCTTTGATTGTGATTTGATTGGCAATGGAAACTCTGAGAGACATTTTCTGGACTTCTAACGGCAGTATGACCTCGGACCCATACACAAGTGCGTAGGGTGTATATTGAGTGGGAGTTCTAAACATTGTCTAGTAGGCCCACAAAGCTTCTAATAGTTTATTATGCCATTCTCTTTTGTTTTTGTCCAATGTCTTCTTAATATTTGCAAGAGCGTCTTATTAAAGGACTTGGCCAAGCTGTTTACCCTAGGATAGTAAAGTGTAGAGTACCACCAGTCTATCTCATGTATTTTGACAAAATTGTTGATCTTTGTGGTCTTGAAGGTGTTCCCATTATCAAAAATTACCCTGCGCAGTATGATGCGCCCCTAGTGTGTGTTATTATTCTGTATGTTTTATGTCAATTTAAATCCTCAGTACAATGCCAAAAATATGACAAATAACTTGACCCAATTGATATTAAGTAGTTAATGTGCAAAGTTAAAAATGTTAAATAAAATATATAAAATAGTTCACACACTAGTGGTTCTACGAAAGTGCACGTATCGCTTCAAATAATATAAGGCTTTCTTTAAAACCCAAGTATCGATCACACAGAGAAGCGCAGTAAGAAATTCTTTAAGCCTAGTTTACTACTATCAAGTATTATTTTGGAAGATGAATATTTTTATGATAATAAAAATAATCACAATATTCATACTATAAAAATTAATGTAAGAAAGAAAAATGAAAATGGGTTCGATGAAAGCTAATAGAAAATGTAACTAAAAGAGCTAAGTTTACTAAACTATTTAGTAAACTTTAAAATTAAGTTTATTGAGACTAAACAAAGTTTTGTGACAAAGAGTTTAAATTTAAGAAAGCCTCCTTCCTCTTTATAATGAGTATATGGATTGTGAAGATATTAAAATCATTTAAAAATATATACAAATTATTTTTTGCGAAATAGAAGCAATCCTATTTTTCACCCTCTTCTGAGTGCTATAAAGAACATTGACTAATCCAGAGTTTGGTCCCTAATTCTGTGGTTAGGCTCAGAGGATATCGACTGCCACTTCAGAGCTCCCACTACTCACTCACCTTAGCGCTAGCAATCTTGCATAAGTTTCCAATCAACTAGACCAAATTAAGGATTTTAATTTGTCACTTTAAAATCTCCAATTTTACATCCAACAAAGTATATTTTCCTATTTATTTGCACTAAATTCCATGGACGACATACTCTCCCATGAAATCAAATGAGGTTCTTCCCATGTTGTAGAAATCATAACCCTTTCCAAACATATGTTTCTCAACACATTTTAGCATTTCAATTGACCAAATAGAAAAGTAAATTAAGATCAGATTTTGAATCATCACAAATTATTGACATTTAAAACCATATAAATTAAATTCAATTCTTCACAAAACCATATCTCAAAGTAGGGAGAAGGATAAAGAAGACTAATCAGAATTTATGAGAAGGATACTAAAAAACATGAATTTTCTATATAAAAATAAGTTTACAAAATAAAAAAAGAAAAGAACACAACTTATCTCGCAATCCTTCCCAAGCAAATCCCTAGAATTCTCTTCAAGCACTTTCCCTTTTTACAAGTACTCTCAATTCTCTCCTAGAAATTTAATGAAGAAGAAATTTGTCACCTTCTCTATCCTCTTACAATCTTTGAAGAAAATCTCCAAGCCCTTCCTCTAACTTTCACGCCACCTTCACACACACACACACACACACACACAAAACTCAAGCCCTTAAAAACTCCTCTTACAAACTCCCCTTCAAGCCCGAGACTTCCCTCTCTTTTATAAAAAGGTTGCTTCCATCAAAAAATAATTCAAAATTCCCTCTCTTGTATTTGAAATCAAACATATTAAAAATACATTCCTTTAATTTTTAATATCATTATAAATCATTAAAATTGAGCATAAAACATGTATGAAAAAAGTAGGTAATTTTAAGAAAAAGTAGGTATACTGCTAGCCTTGGATTCAAAATCTTGTATTGTCTGGTAACTTGTTGATGACGAGTTATGAGTCGCCATAGATTGTAATATCTGTTATATCCATTGAGATTGCCAACTCCAACCTGGTGATCAGTGCTTCATATTCTACTTTATTATTTGTGCACGGCTTTGTCAGGTGGTAGGAGAATCTCAACATGCCCTTATCTAGCATGATGACAATCAGACCAATTCCTGCTTTGCCTGGTATAACAGTTTTTTATCCTTTATCTTTTCTGGCTTAGGAAGCCCCATGAAATTACATTTCCCAATGTCTGGCACTAGATAGTTTTGCTTACAGTAACTACTCATCTAAAAATTCCTTTTTTGAGTGGGGACCCAGTTGGAATTGGTTTCCCTGCGAAAAAATTTACTAAAATCTATCCCTTGATAGCGTTGTTGAGGGGAACAAAAGTTCTGTTGAATTGTAATAAAATTATTGACCAACTTGCTAAACATCTGGAAAGTATTGGTCTCGTCATCAAATATTGCAATGGATTAACTTTCAAAATAATGACAATCTCATGAAAAAACATGTAATGCCTAAGCTTTTAGACGATAAAAATTAAAGCTAGACATTGCTTCTCATTAAGCAGATACTTTACCTCCGTCGGTATCAGATGACAACTTAAGTAGTAGAGCGCATTTTCCTTACTCTCGTCATTGACCTGAGCAAACAAGTCTCTGAGAGAGTCATCTAAGGTCACAGTATAAATTATCAATTATTTTTCCTGAATAGGGGCTGCCAAAACAGAAGGTGTCATTAAATATTGATTAACGTCGTCAAAGGCCCACTAACATTTCTCTTCTTAAATGAATTTTACATCCTTTTTAATTAATGTCGAGTAGAGCTAACACCTACCTGACAGATTAGAAATAAAGCGTCTCAGATATGTCAATTTTTCCTGAAAGGAGCATAGTTGTTTCAAGGTTTTAGGAGGAGGCATTTCAAAGATAGCTTTAATCTTATCCGGGTCGATCTCGATTCCCCGTTGACGGACAACGAATACTAGAAATTTCCAAGAGTTGACACCGAAGGCGCACTTTAAGGGATTCATCTTGAGATTATATTGTCGTAATCATTCGAACACGATCCTCAAGTTGTACAAATGTTTTATTTTTTGCTTGCTTTTAATGACCAAATCATCCACGTAGCTCTCCACTTGGTTGTGAATGAGGTCATCAAAGATCTTCATCAACACTCGTTGATATGCTGCTCTGCTTTTATTTAACCTAAATGGCTTCACTGTGTAGCAAAAAATTCCAATCTACATTCTGAAAGCTATAAGTGTTGCATCCTCCAGAGCCATCTAGATTTGGTTATACCCTGACGATCCATCCANGTGGAATTTTGCGGTTGTTACTAGTTCTCCAACTTTCATTAACAGTGTAATTGTTCCAAGGGATCATTCTCTTTCTTAATTAAATTCTCTTAACATCATCTTATCGGTTGTTAGCTCTTGAGCTTCAATATCCAAATATGTCAATGTCTGTGGACTCATTAGGTTAATTGATGCTCCTAGATCCACCAAAACTCTGGACAATACAAAACCGTTGATATTAATGGAGATGTGGAGCGGTTAGTTGTGGTCAGTGGTACTAAGCAACAAGTCTTCATATGGGAAGGTTATCCCAGGCTGTTCTTTTAATGAAGAAACTTCATCCAAGGATATTCTAACCAAATGAGCTAAGAAAATCTCTAGGTCAAGCAAGGCTTTAACCAAAGACTCTATCATCTCCTTTGATAGGATCAGAGTGTCGTAAATGCTTAGTTTGGTCGGCAACCTCATAAGATGAGCTAGCATGTTATAATCCAATTTATATAATCCTTCAATATTTACTTGATTATGTGGTTCATCCACCAGAAGAAGTGGAGGTAGCTCTTCCTGAGTAACTATTTATTTTCCTATATCCACTGGAGCTGACCTTAAGGGTAACACTTTCCCGCTCCCTAGATTTATTTCTGTGATTTCTTCTTCTTGAGATGTTGTGGTCAAATTTTCTAGTGTCTCTTCTTATTCTTATGAGAGATCCAAGTTGATAGCAAGTGGTGCACCATAGAACTTGAGGACTGGTTCCTCACTCCCAGTGCTATTGTAACCAGTGTTGTCGATGTCTTCATTATTCTTGTTAACAAGTTCATTAGACTTAAGTACAATTTGAGGATCAGTTTGAGAATCAAGATCAAAGTTAGATTGAGCAAATCCAGTTACATTATAACTAGAAATAGTTAAAATGTAGCTAAAATCATAATCATTATATTCATAGTACCTGGTAGGGCAAAAAGATAATCATACATGGTCAGGGGTTCGAGGATTTTCTTCCCTGAATCTGAGACAACCAATCTAATAGAGGCAGCCCCTATCCTACCCCCCATGCTATCAGTCTTCACGATTTTGTTCTTTTCTTTCGCTTATGGTTGTGGCAATTTCCTTGTTGAAATCTCCATCTTGGGTTGAGGAGGTTATAGACTTTAGATGACTGCGTGCGCTGAAGCGCTTTGAATCTGATCCAGTATCTTCTTGGATGAGTTGCTCCAAACCATACTCCATCCATCTTTATCTGAATAAGGATCTATCATAGTGATTGGCTCGCCTGAAATCATATTCACAGAACCTTTTTCAGGTTCTTTCAAATATTCCTTCAAAATCGTTATATTTCCTTCTTTAAAATTCCTCTCAAGCCAATCCTTGAAAAAGAAACATTCCTCTATTACATTTCCCAACATACTGTTGTGTTTGTTGCTGTTGAGTATGTTGTGATGATTGTTGGGAAATTTGGTGAGAATGCTCTGCCTGTATCTTTATCGACTGCCTTCCCTTATCAACTATTTCCATTATTTTTAACTTCTTCTCAAATATCCTAGTTTTCCTTGTCTTATCTATTTTCTCTTTGGAATCCATGTATTTAACTTCCTATTGTAAACTACTGGCTTTGCTTAGCAGCTTCTCTAACCTTGTATTATATAGCAAAACTTGTTGCCCTGACTGAAAATTTTTAGTAAGAATCTTTCGATCATGTCACATCTTCATCTCTTCTTTATAAATCATAGAAAGGACTTGATGGTGAGTCCCTTAAGCATGAAAGCTACTAACCCATGGATGCTTTTGAGTAGAATCTCAATTTCATGTTGTTCCTGTAGTTGAGATTCATATTTCATGCTAAGGTTTCTCCACGTCAAGATGTAATCTACCAAAGTCTTGTTAGTCTTTTGCTTCTCTACTACAAGATCATCAATAGAAACATGAACTGCGCTCCAACAAATCTTTTCACGAACAACTGTTCTAACTCGAAAAAAGTTTTGATTGAGCTGTTGGGTAGCTCGGCGTACCAGTCAAATGCAATTCTTGATAGGCAAAACTTCAATTATTAAATCCTCGATTATTTTAAGATCTGGAGGATTTTCATGAACATCCTTTACTTGTTCATGAAGCTTGGTAGCAATAGCTGCAATGATGTTTGATACGTCGAACCTTTGCTTCATTCCACATTCTTGCCCTACAAGCTCATTGAACCATATTGGTACGGAGACCTTGGTTATACATACCTTCTTCTTTAGAAGTGATGTCTTGAGACTGTGTGTCTCAATGGAGGCATCGATATGCCAAAGAGAGGCATGCTCCCCGTGGTGTGGACCAAATATAGTATCAGATGACTTCTTTACGTTCTACTTCTTAGAGGTACTCTTGCGAGCAACAGCTGGTGGTTTCCTTGGACCAAGATGTGACTTGACTGGCCAACGTCCTGCAAATCCTGGAGTAGTAGTAGTAGCCAAATTTGTGGTAGTAAAGGTAGTATCAACTCGACTCCCCAAACAAAACCTGGCAAGAATACGGGCTGACAAAACTTCAATTGATTTTTTAGACTGTCGGGCAGATCTGACATCCCTCAAAATTTCTTTCTTCATTCAAGGGGATACCGCGCATCCCACTCTCTTAAGTAGCTCAACAACGGAACATCTTTCTTTAGTGGCCAATCTATGGAACACTGTACACACTTTAGTGATAGGAGCAAGTTTTTCCGTCTCCTCACTACGACCATGAAACGATGGTAACGTAGCAACAATATTTTGATTACTTTCATATCCATTAGTAATCATCAACGGGTGGAACCTACTCCCTCGCAGGAGCGAAGAGACCTCCAGTAATCCAAATTCCTCCTCATAAGGAAATTCATCAACATGTATCTTTTCTAGAATTTATGCTTTAGCAGCCTTTTAGGCCCTTCAGCTGCGGTTTGTTCTTTGAGATTGAGTTAATGGAGCAAACTTTGAACTTGATCCAATCTCAAATACTGATGATGGGATGACAAATCCTTCAGTTTTATCTTCAACGATCATGACCTCCTTTTCTTTGGCAGAAAAGGGGACAACAAACATGACAGGCGCTGGGGGAGTAGCAATTTTCACCTTCT
>JXCR01090158.1:4754-24212 GCA_002079205.1 Phalaenopsis hybrid cultivar
AAAAACTATGCACATAAAATCTCATCAAATTGAATCCTCACCACCTGTTTCAGGTTTCAGCTACAATCCGACAAGCATGGTTTTCATCAAGGTGCCAAATATCTCATCGCTTCAATGGCATCCCTTCACAGTGACCTCAAGCAGCAGCCTGGAGCTAGAGAATCTCAGCGTCGTCATAAAGAAGGATGGGAGGTGGACTCAGAAGCTCTTTGAGCTGCTCTCCCAGCCATCGCTACAACGCCTCGAGGTTGCGGTAGAAGGGCCATATAGCCCGGGATCCATCGATTTCCTCAGGTTCCATTTCGCTTCCAATTTCCCTACGCAATTAATGACTTTTCAATGCAGAAAAAGTTCATTTTGTACATACTCAGCAAAAAGAAAAAAAAAGTTCAAAATGTTGAATGCTTCTTCAAAAAATTAATTTTTTTAAAATTAAAATGTATAATGCTTCATTCCTGTCAATATAACTGTTAAAAATCATCAACGTAGCCTGCAATTCTTATATTAGCTCACCTCTTGATGACTTTCCTCTGCAGCTATGATTCACTGATACTCGTAAGCGGCGGCAGTGGAATCACCCNACAGAAAAAGTTCATTTTGTACATACTCAGCAAAAAGAAAAAAAAGTTCAAAATGTTGAATGCTTCTTCAAAAAAATAATTTTTTTAATATTAAAATGTATAATGCTTCATTTCTGTCAATATAACTGTTAAAAATCATCAACGTAGACTGCAATTCTTATATTAACTCACCTCTTGATGACTTTCCTCTGCAGCTATGATTCACTGATACTCGTAAGCGGCGGCAGTGGAATCACCCNTTAAAATGTAGAATGTTTCGTTTCCGTTTCATTGATCGCCAAAAGTAAACTATTTTAAAAATCAAACAACGTCGACTGCATTTCTTATATTAACTCACCTCTTGATGACTTTGTTCTGCAGCTATGATTCACTGATACTCGTAAGCGGCGGCAGTGGAATCACCCCCTTCATCTCCATAATCCGAGAATTAGTCCACCACAGCGCCACCCTCTCCAACAAACCACCAACCGTCCTCTTGATCTCCATCTTCAAAACTGGAGCAGATCTAACCATGCTCAACCTTCTCCTACCAATACCAAACACCACCACCACCACCACCTTCTCCCAGCTACAGCTCCAAGTACTGGCCTTCGTTACAAGCGAGCAACAAGCTCCTCTGCTGAGTGCAAACGACGACGCCGAAACCATGAAGCTTGGCATCCGATCCATATACCTAAATCCCAATCCCTCTGACGGCACCGTGGCTCCCGTCCTCGNCCTGGCCTTCGTTACAAGCGAGCAACAAGCTCCTCTGCTGAGTGCAAACGACGACACTGAAGCCATGAAGCTTGGCATCCGATCCATATACCTAAATCCCAATCCCTCTGATGGCACCGTGGCTCCCGTCCTCGGCCCCAACAGCTGGCTCTGGCTTGCCGCCATCATCTCATCCTCATTCCTTGCCTTTCTCCTCCTCATCGGCATACTCACGCGGTACTATATATATCCTATTGATCACAATACTTACGAGGTCTTTTCTTATACGAAGATGGCATTGCTCTACTTGCTGATCATGTGCTGGTGCATTGCCGCCATGGCTGGATTTGCTGTTCTGTGGAACAAGAATATGAATTGCAAGGAAGAGGAGTTAATGCCAGTTCGAATGACTGAAGTGCCTGCGCCGGCGATGATGAAGTCGAGCTTGTGGGCGGTTGGCGGTGAGATTGAAAGCGAGCCTCGTGAGGCATTGTTTGGAGCCTTTAAGATTCAGTATGGTGAAAGACCTAATCTCAAGAGTAAGTTGCTTTTTCTCCAACACTTAAAACTATGATAAAACTATGATATTTATTTTTTGGAAGATTTACATATATACCAACCAATTCTTAGGTATTTACATATCTAACAACAAAATTTTAATTTTTACATACATGTCACAATAAAAAGGTTTATTTCATATTTTAAAAATTAAAATGATTGTATTTTTGATGTGATATGTATGATTTGGATGAGATAAATGTAAAAAAGAATAAAAGTTCAGTTTTAGAAATCTAAATAGATAAAAAACTTGGTTATATATATATATTTATGGGCCTCTTTCCGGAAGTTGAGTGTTATGAATGTAAACTTCCTTGGTCCGTTTGGGGCAGCTTGCAGCTTATCCTGAAACGCGGCCCGCAGGCCGGCTGCAGGGGTCGGCCCGCGGCCTGCGTTTAGTGTAAAAACCCAAACGCAGTTTCGGATAAGCTGGCGAAAAGTNAAGAAGGGCGCGTTTTGGACGAATAAATCTGTTATCGGGCAATCTTATTGGGAATAAAAAAGTCATATCTGAATACTCAAAGTTTCATATCTGAAGCAAGCTTTCAAGAAACTGCTCGAGTTTTAGCAAAAACTGTTATACGAGGTCGTATTGATTGGTTGAAAGGTCCGAAAGAAACCATTGTTTGGGGGGGGATTATACCAGTTGGTACCAGATTCAATAAATTAGTACGTCGTTCAAAGCAAGACAAAAACATTCATTTGAAAATCAAAAGGAAAAATCTATTCGAGTTGGGAAATGAGCGATAATTTTGCTACATCATAGAGAATTATTTTGTTCTTGTGCCCAAGAAACTTTCCATGAGACATCAGACCAATCTTTTACGTAATATATCTTAACAAGAGGTTTATTCTTTTTACTTTAACTCTCTGGTACGATTATGGATTTCATAATCAATAAAATAAAAAAGAATGAATGAAATTCATGGTTTGGGTCGTAGATCAATGGTCAATCCTGGTAGAAGGTTCCTTTGGAATAATTCTTTATTTCATAAGGTATTGAATCTTTTTGAAAAAAGAAAAAGAAAAAGAGAGTGTGGGAAAATGGGAAGACGATATTGGAACATCAATTTGGAATAATTAGGATTAATAAGAAAAGAATTAATGGTCTCACAAGAGACCCTTTTACCACATCAGGCACTAATATATTTTTAACGCACAATTACTAATTTGATCGGGTAATCATTCAAATTAAGAAGGGAAGCTCGTTGCTTTTTCATCTTACTCGAAGTGGAGCCATAAGACTCTATCTATTTATTCACTAGACCCAAAACATTTTACTGAACTTTAAAAATGTTCTAAAAAAAATCTTTTTTCTATTTATATTATGAGTACTAGAAATTTTCTATTATTCTATTAATATTCTATTTTTTTCTATTTTTATATTCTTTTCACGACATTTTTTTTTCCATTCATTACCTTCCAGGATCAGTCGTGGTCTTATAAAACTATACCAATCGTCTAGATGAAATTTCTTAATCCAAATGTGTAAAAGATCATAGTCACAATTAAAAGTCGAGTACTCTACCATTGAGTTAGCAACCCAGATAAATATGAAGTGTAGTTATGATCGAAAAAAAAAAATTCAGCAAACTCATCCATTTTACTAAAATGAAGGAAAGAGCCAATAGGAAATGTGGATAAAAAAGTCTATTTATATACAATCAAACTATATTTGTTTGATACACCATTGTCAATATGAATGGACTTTTTAGAAAACAAAATTCAAGAAATTCTATGGAAATTTGTGTTGGATTAGCACAACATAAAGAATAAAACTTTGAGTGGAAAAAATAAGGAATAAGAAAAAAGTATAGATAGAAAAATAATGGTTTTCTTTAATAAAAGAAAGAAAGATACAATACAAATACAAGAAGAAAGATTACCCCCTTTGTTGGGGGGTTCCACAATAATAAGACAGAAAAATAAAATAAGTATGAAGAATAAAACTATCACTATATTTGTTCCTTTTCCTGCATCTTCTTCCAAGCGCAAGATAACCCCAAGGGGTTGTGGGTTTTTTTCTACCAATTGGGGTCTCCCTTCACCGCCCCCATGGGGATGGTCTACAGGGTTCATAACTACTCCTCTTACTGCAGGACGCTTACCNTCACCATAGAAAATTATTTTGTTCTTGTGCCCAAAAACTTTCCATGAGACATCAGACCAATCTTTTACGTAATATAACAAGAGGTTTATTCTTTTTACTTAAACTCTCTGGTCCGATTATGGATTTCATAATCAATAAAATAAAAAAGAAAGAATGAAATTCATGGTTTGGGCCGTAGATCAATGGTCAATCCTGGTAGAAGGTTCCGTCGGAACAATTCTTTATTTCATAAGGTACTGAATCTCTTTGAAAAAAAAAAGGAAAAGAGAGTGTAGGAAAATGGGAAGACGATATTGGAACATCAATTTGGAATAATTAGAATTAATAAGAAAAGAATTAATGGTCTCACAAGAGACCCTTTTACCACATCAGGTGCTAATATATTTTTAACGTATGATTAGTAATTTGATCGGGTAATCATTCAAATTAAGAAGGGAAGCTCGTTGCTTTTTCGTCTTACTCGAATTGGAGCCATAAGGCTCTATCTATTTATTCACTAGACCCAAAATATTTTACTGAACTTTAAAAATGTTCTAAAAAAAATCTTTTTCTATTTATATTATGAGTACTAGAAATTTTCTATTATTCTATTAATATTCTTTTTTTTTCTATTTTTATATTCTTTTCACGACATTTTTTTTTTCCATTCATTACCTTTCAGGATTTGTCGTGGTCTTATAAAACTATACCAATGGTCTAGACGAAATTTCTTAATCCAAATGTGTAAAAGATCATAGTCACAATTAAAAGTCGAGTACTCTACCATTGAGTTATCGAAATAAAAAAAAAATCAGCAAACTCATCCATTTTACTAAAATGAAGGAAAGAGCCAATAGAAAATGTGGATAAAAAAATCTATTTATATACGATCAAATTATATTTGTTTGATACACCATTGTCAATATGAATGGACTTTTTAGAAAACAAAATTCAAGAAATTCTATGGAAATTTGTGTTGTATTAGCAATAAAACTTTGAGTGGAAAAAAAAGGACTAAGAAAAAAGTAAAGATAGAAAAATAATGGTTTTCTTTAATAAAAAAAAAGAAAGATACAATACAAATACAAGAAGAAAGATTACCCCATTTGTTGGGGGGTTCCATAATAATAAGACAGAAAAATAAAATAAGTATGAAGAATAAAACTATCACTATATTTGTTCCTTTTCTTGCATCTTCTTCCAAGCGCAAGATAACCCAAGGGGTTGTGGGTTTTTTTTCTACCAATTGGGGCCTCCCTTCACCGCCCCCATGGGGATGGTCTACAGGGTTCATAACTACTCCTCTTACTGCAGGACGTTTACCTAGCCAACACTTAGATCTGACTCTATCCAAGCTTTTTTGGTTCAAACATTTCCCACTTGTCTGACTGTTCCTAAGCAGTTTTTGGATATCAAACAGACCTCCCGAGATGGTAATCTTAACGTGACCGATTTACCCTCTTTTGCAATCAGTTTTGCTACAGCATCTGCTGCTCAAGCTAATTGTCCACCTTTTCCAAGTATGATTTCTATGTTATGTATGGTCGTGCCTAAGGGCATATCTGTTGAAGTAGATTCTTCTTTTTTATCATTCAAAACTTCTTCCTAAACTGTACAAGCTTCTTCCAAAGTATACGATTTTCTAAATGTATATGATGATATCTAGACTGATGGATCTTATATGAATTGTATGATGAAGTACCACGTGAGTGGATATATAGGAATCCAAATCTTCCAAATTACTCATGTTATGATCTTTACATCCTAGGTCTCCTCGTTCCGTCATTTGTCTTATGTTCATCATGTAGCGTTCAGACCTGATGAAAAAAAAGTGAAGCTTCCATTTTTTATGAGACTAATCAAAATCACAAGAAAAGAAAAAGAAAACGGCAACAAGCTGCACAAACATAAAACATGACAATGTAAAAGGATATGAAATGCCCAAATGTCATTAGGTCGGTAACATATTCCAAAAAGGAAAAAAGATGCAGACAGTCTACACACATATACATGCCTGATCCCTTTTTCAATTCAAAAATAGAAACTTAAAATTCAAAAAAGATGCAGACAGTCTACACATCCATGAGGGAGATTGCACCTCGCTTGTATAATGATTTCCAATGCTAACTCATATGATAATCACAGACTATGTGATCACCATGAGTAGCCTATATAGAACATACAATGCATGGAATTCACTCATATGGATGGCTAGATGTAGCAAAGTATCGTACAAAGTAATATAATAATTTTATTAGAAATAACACTAACACATCAATTTTCCCACAAAGGGAGAAAATCTTCACTCTTACTGCATGTCACTCATGCTTTGGAAAAGAGCAAGTTTAGGGGAATTTTGTGCCTTCTATCCTGAAAGTAGTTTACACTACTCAGTAAATGATTAAATGTTAATGTGATAACTCCTGCTTGAAATAGTCATTAATTCAACCTGCTTGTCAAATTTTAATTTTAAAAATGTGATAAATGTCATTCAGGAAATATTAACTTTAATGGTTCAATAATGAGGTTCATAAATTTAACAACTTCTAACTATACTGAAAGAAATCTGAGGATAATTTGTTTCCAATCTTTTTTCTCTTTTTTATTTTGAAAGGACTCGCTAGCTTGTTGATCATTGTATACTTCTCTTATACGAATAAATTTCTCTCCAGAATCAAATCAGTGACTTAAAGAGGAGAGGAACCGAATAAGAAGGGACATACGATGAAGTGATAAATAAGAGAAAAAGCAAAATGTGGAGAGCATACGTGCAATAAACCTCACAAGAATATGTCAAGTATGTCCGCCCGAACAAGATCGGTCGGAGGCATCTTAGACCACCATCTACGAAAGAAAAATCTACGTAGACTATCCATAACTAGAGAGTCAGGTGTATGTACCTATTATGGGGTTAAGAGCACTCTCAGAGGAATGTATTCATACTGATTAATTACATTTTGAGGGATACCAAAGCATACTCTCGATAAAATGAGTTTCACGTTATATTATCATAAACCTGGGGCAATGGTCATCAAAGGAAGGTTATTACATTTGGGAAACTCCCGATGCTTCAAACACATGCTAAGCCATCAGATAGAGAGGGGGCCTCTCACATCCCCAGTGGGTAGTGACTCATCTACATACTGATCCCACATAACCAAAATTATCTTGACGGGAATATCCCAACACATCAAAGCACGTCCAGGCCATAAAGGTAGAGGAAAAATTATTGTATCCTAAACGAGCTGCAGGTCATCGGTGTTGAGCCATCAAGATGATATCAACAAATTCAAGGAGTTATAGAGCTCAAAGGGGGCTCAACAACATGAAGGTAGAGATAGTTGGGTTGGGGTAATACAGACCCATCGTACACAGCTATTAGGACCTTAAGTCTACTCGGTCATGAAGGTAGTCAACCCAACATGACCAAAGATTTCTGGTCAGCAATCCATGAATTATATCATCCACGGGGATCTTGGTAGCTCTAAGGTCAAAGGTAAGAAACTCTATCCTATGATTACAACTGGAGCTCCAAGAGGTGGGACTCTCACTACTGAAATGACAAGGATGACTCAGGAAAGAAGAGAAAGGAATATTCAACTGCATAGCTGGAAATACTCCAAAAAAAAGGACTAACACCCCATTTAGGTTGGAGAGCCTTTTAACACCTTAAGTGCACTAGACAACCACCTATATAAAAATGTATGTTAGGTCAGTCAGGTTGGAGAAACACAGGGGCTTCTGCTCGAGACATGCAAATATGAATGCAATTATATAGAGTGANCTAAGTGCACTAGACAACCACCTATATAAAAATGTATGTTATGTCAGTCAGGTTGGAGAAACACAGGGGCTTCTGCTCGAGACATGCAAATATGAATGCAATTATATAGAGTGATCGTTAAATATTATGAAGGCCCTATTAAGCATGACTTGTGTAAAGCCCAACCAATGCAGCTCGGCCATGCGGGAAAGAAAAGTGCAATTTTTAAAATCAAGAATATTTTAATCCTAAAAATTAATTTAACTTAAATATTTTATTATGATTTTGTAGAAAAATTAGGATTTTAAGTCCTAAAGAGCCTGTATTCCATTATGATTCTCAAACAAACTACAAAAATAAACAAAAAAATCCACATGTAGGCATGCACTAAGGCATAAAACAAGCCAAATAATATATAAAAGGGCAAATGTCGATGGGTCGGCAACATATTCCAGAAAAAAAAGGTGGTCGGACTCTGCATATACATACCCGATATTAATTTATTACATGAATATAAATGCATAATTAAGATACGAAGCACGAGCATCTGCTTCTGATCCCCTCCATGCGACTCCCACGCCAAATGCCTCAGAATTTGTTCCTGAATCTTATTTATGCTACAGAACTCTCATAGACTCTAAAAGTACATAAGAAAAGAAAATAATCAGTCTTGCAAGAAAACAAATTTCAACTGGCAGACCATGCAACTTATAATGAGCCATGTCTTATGAGTTGGGGAGTTGTATAGCACATGCAAGCAAAAGAGCAGAAATCATCACATACTCCCACATATTAGTACTTGTGTGTGTGCATATAGAGGCACGATTCTCTACAAAAAAAAAGGCCTAACACACTACAAACATATCAATCATGCAAGCACACCAAAAGCACAAAACAAAAAGTATGTCTGGTTGGGGCAACCAATCCAGCAAAGAACAATAGTCAGACAACAAAAAGACTATCTAGCACCCTAAATCCTAGCCTAGCACACCATCTAATTAAAAGTGTCTTGACCTAATGTCTAATTGCATGGGGTGAAGTCTTCGACTACCATATAACTTTAACGGGGTCGCTATACCGACCCCATTCTAAAGATCCAAGAGATTTAAATCATGCCACACGAAAATGGGTGAGATTTAAAAGAGGTGACCTTACATATAGCCTAAAATATGTAGTTTAAAAGTAGGGCAAATAATACATAAATATAAAATTATCTGTTTTATACTTTTAAAATAGCGAACCTACAATGTGGGTCCGAGACTCATATGACACATGTTAGAACCATTAGATCCTTAATACAATCATGCATGTTTGTTGCTCCTGATACAAAAACTCGTACTGCTCATAAAGGCATCCTCACGAGCAACACTCGTTTGAGTATCATGACCAACAAATAGGTCACTCTCCTAAAGAGCAAAACAAGCCATCAAGGCGAATAGGCAATCATAAAAGTATAAAAGAAGCCCACATTAAGATCATTTGACCAAACTACAAAACAACCACAATGGGCACCCCAAAAGGGTGAACACATATCATGTAAATGGATGGATGCTACATGTAACATGACACATATGAAAGTGATATAAAGGTAAAACAGACTACCTATGAAGAAGAATTACGCAAGCCTGAGTACCCAGGGTGTCATACAACTAGCAAACNCGTTACAGCATCTGCTGCTCTAGCTAATTGTCCACCATTTCCAAGTATGATTTTTATGTTATGTATGGTCATGCCTAAGGGCATATCTGTTGAAGTAGATTCTTCTTTTTTATCATTCAAAACTTCTTCCTAAATTGTACAAGCTTCTTCTAAAGTATACGACTTTCTAGATGTATATGATGATATCTAGACTGATGGATCTTATATGAATTGTATGATGAAGTACCACGTGAGTGGATATATAGGAATCCAAATCTTTTGAATTACTCATGTTATGATCTTTACATCCTAGGTCTCCTCGTTCCGTCATCTGTCTTAGTGTAGCGTTCAGACCTGATGAAAAAAAAGTGAAGCTTCCATTTTTTATGAGACTAATCAAAATCACAAGAAAAGAAAAAGAAAAAGGCAACAAGCTGCACAAACATAAAACATGACAATGTAAAAGAATATGAAATGCCCAAATGTCATTAGGTCGGTAACATATCCCAAAAAGGAAAACAGATGCAGACAGTCTACACATATATACATGCCTGATCCCTTTTTAATTTCAAAAATAGAAACTTAAAATTCAAAAAAGATGCAGACAGTCTACACATCAATGAGGGAGATTGCACCTCGCTTGTATCATGATTTCCAATGCTAACTCATATGATAATCACAGGCTATGTGATCACCATGAGTAGCTTATATAGAGCATACAATGCATGGAATTCACTCATATGGATGGCTAGATGTAGCAAAGTATCGTATGAAGTAATATAATAATTTTATTAGAAATAACACTAACACATCAATTTTTCCACAAAGGGAGAAAATCTTCACTCTTACTGCATGTCACTCATGCTTTGGAAAAGAGCAAGTTTAGGGGAATTTTGTGCCTTCTATCCTGAAAGTAGTTTACACTACTCAGTAAATGATTAAATGTTAATGTGATAACTCCTGCTTGAAATAGTCATTAATTCAACTTGCTTGTCAAATTTTAATTTTAAAAAGGTGATAAATGTCATTTAGGAAATATTAACTTTAATGGTTCAATAATGAGGTTCATAAATTTAACAACTTCTAACTATACTGAAAGAAATCTGAGGATAATTTGTTTCCAATCTTTTTTCTCTTTTTTATTTTGAAAGGACTCGCTAGCTTGTTGATCATTGTATACTTCTCTTGTACGAATAAATTTCCCTCCAGAATCAAATCAGTGACTTAAAGAGGAGAGGAACCAAATAAGAAGGGGCATACGATGAAGTGATAAATAAGAGAAAAAGCAAAATGTGGAGAGCATACGTGCAATAAACCTCACAAGAATATGTCAAGTATGTCCGCCCGAACAAGATCGGCCGGAGGCATCTTAGACCAACATCTGCGAAAGAAAAATCTACGTAGACTATCTATAACCAAAGAGTCAGGTGTACGTTTCTATTATGGGGTTAAGAGCACTCTTAGAGGAATGTATTCATACTAATTAATTACATTTTAAGGGATACCCAAGCATACTCTCGATAAAATGGGTTTCACGTTATATTATCATGAACTTGGGGCAATGGTCATCAAAGGAAGGTTATTACATGTGGGAAACTCTCGATGATTCAAACACACGCTAAGCCATCAAATAGAGAGAGGGTCTCTCACATCCCAAGTGGGTAGTGACTCGTCTACATACTGATCCCACATAACCAAAATTATCTTGACGGGAATATCCCAACACATCAAAGCACGTCTAGGCCATAAAGGCAGAGGAAAAATTATTGTATCCTAAACGAGTTGCAGGTCATCGGTGTTGAGCCATCAAGATGATATCAACAAATTCAAGGAGTTATAGAGCTCAAAGGGGGCTCAACAACATGAAGGTAGAGATAGTTGGGTTGGGGTAACACAGACCCATCGTACACAGCTACTAGGAACTTAAGTCTACTCGGTCATGAAGGTAGTCAACCCAACATGACCAGAGATTTCTGGTCAGTAATTCATGAATTGTATCGTCCACGGGGATCTTGGTAGCTCTAAGGTCAAAAGAAAGAAACTCTATCCTATGATTACAACTGGATCTCCAAGAGGTGGGACTCTCACTACTGAAATGACAAGGATGACTCAGGAAAGAAGAGAAAGGAATATTCAACTGCATAGCTGGAAATACTNGAAATGGAAGTACTTTATTATCTTCATTCATGTTCGTACCAGGAAGTTTTCCTTTAAGAAAAGAATATTTTGAGATTATCTCTACTCTAATTTCTAGATACACCATTCCCGATGTATTTATGGAGTCAATATGCTCTTGGGGAGATTCTCTAACAATGAATAGCCCAGTTTATGTCTGGTCAAGCTTGTCCACCGCTTGTCCTCAAACTACCGGATCAGCATTTTTCAGAATGAGATCCCCTCAGGCAAATGTATTTTCTCATACTTATTTGTTGAAGTACTGAGCGATGAATATCTTTACCTCTTTGAAGAAAAGGTTGAGTCGATACAAACTTTTACAGTAAGATTGAGTGCAAGCGTAACTCCTTTAACTTTTGCTTCTAGTCTTTCTACTAGTTCTTCCTTGTCTAAGGTAAAGGTTGCAACAGTTCTTAGGCTATGATGGTTATATTCGACCAACAATACTTCCTTCATATGATGGGTTAGTGACATGCCTGAAATGTATTACTTTTATTTTCACATTTAATGTCTATTTTTAATGATATTGTGTTTTAATGAAAAGTATTTTTGATGTTTTTGGTTACAAGTATAATAAATGGAGCAAGTGGAGCAAATAGAATGAAAATAAAGCAATTCAAAGTCAAAGGAAACAAAATGGCCAAAGTTAACCTGGTGCCTAGGCACTAATATCTGGCACCTAGGGTCCAGAAGCCAGAGAGATTGATGCCTAAGTGCCCGAATTTGGTGCCTAAGCGCCAGGAGCGATTGTCAGTGTTGATTGAATGAATGTGAAAGAATTATGAAAGGGTTCTTGAAGTTACTCTTCGTGATTTTGAGAATTCTACTTAAAGAAACTTCTGGAGAGTCCAAGAAGAGCTTTTAGAGAGAGAGAGAGAGAGAGAAGGGCTTGGAAGTTCTTTGAGGCTTGAAAAACTTTCTTGGTGGCTTGCTTAGATTTGAAGAAGAAGAAGAGGAGAAGTGAGAGATATTTTATTCACTATAGCTCTAAGTGAGATTGGAGTGGAATTGTAAAGAGAGTGAGTGATTCAAAGGAACTTAGAAAGATTGTTTGGGAAGGAGTTTGAGATAAGTTATGTATTTAATTTGTTTTACTTAATTTTTTTGTATAAACTTATGTTTATCTTTAAATTCATGTGTTTTTATATCTTCCTCATGAGATCTGAGTAGTTTCTTTTGTCTTTCTCACTATAATGAGAAATAATTATATGTAGGAATAAAGTTTAGTAGAAGTGTTTTTAATTCCATAAATTGTGATGATTTAAACTCTATTCTTAATTTACTTATCAATCTAGCCATTTGATTATTTAAAGCTTATTGTAGTAAGAATCATATTTAGTCTCATGGATAAGAATGTAGTTCATAGGTTTAACTGCAAAAAAATAGGAAAATAAGTTTTGATAGGCGTAAATTGGAGATTTTAGGATGACAGACTAAAATTCTCAATTTGATCCAGAAGTTTGGAACCTAAAGTGACATGTTAACCTTCAGGTGAATGGTATGTGAGAACTCTAGAGTGACATCTAGTATCTTCCCAGCCTAACCACAGATTTAGAGACTTAACTTAGATTAGCCAATGTTCTTTATGCACTTAAGCGATGGTAAATAATATGTATGCTCCTATTTGGCAAAATACATTAAAAATATTTTAAATTACTAGATTTCTACACTAATTATAAACTTATAGTGAGGGGAGGGATGTTCTTATATAGTTTGAACTCTTCTATGCATTGTTAGTTTATAATTACTTAGTGGTAACTTTACATTTCGTTTAGCATGTTAGATTGTCTTGTATTTAGCATTTTACTTAACATTCCTTTTAAAATTCTGTAGGATTAGTTAATTCATAAAAACTTTTTACCATTTCCTAAATAAGTTAATTGCAGTTTAGAGAAGATTTTACTAAAGTCAACCTTATAAGAGTTTTGTCTATCTCTGTGGAATCGATACTTAGGACTCCATTAGTGTCCTATATTATTTGAAATGATATGTATACTTGCGTAGTACCTATAGTGTGTAAGTCATTTTATCAACTTTACATAATATTTAATTTTGCACATTACTCGCTTAATATAATTTGGGTCAAGCTTTTGGTTATCTTTCAGGACTTAAATAATTGCATAATTGTGGGTCGGGTCAGTTAGCATGAAAGGTTATGTCTCATTACCATCAAAGATGTTGTTGGGATGGCCCATAATATCAGCGACAAGAGCTCTGCCCAGCTTCCTTTCGCCCTCACGATCTTCTTTCTTAAGAGTTCTTAAGATAATTTTGTTGGACACTTCGATCTGACTATTGGTGCAAGGATAGTGTATAGATGCAAATCTTAGTTTTATCCTTTGGTTTTGATAGAAATCTCTTACTATGCAAGATCAACGTGTAATCCTCGTTAGTGTCTCCTTCATTTTTCTCTCCTCCATTCGACTCATGTGCTTATAAGAAATCTACCATAGAGTCTACTACTACTTGAGGTTTGATTGTTCTCACAGGATGTAGGTGATAGTGAACTGTCTTAGCTTCACTGTCCATTTGATGAATTAACCAGAGTGTTCTGGACGAGTAAGGACTAACTTGAGGGGGTGATCAGTGACGAACCAAATCAATTGCTTTGGAAAATAGGGACGGAGCCTACAAGCAGAAGTGACAAGTGCAAATGTTAACTTTTCATAATTGGGTCCCTCTTAGATGTAGCATGTTTCCTTTAATTTCATTACCATTTCAAGAATTAGCTTGTTCAAGGTAGTGGATGACAACCTCAACTTCAACCATGAAAAGTCTCCTTAGGAGTATGCATTCTTCAATGTTGTGGTCATGGTCTTTATCATAGGCACATAACTGGTTTGGGTTATGTGTAGAACACTTGACCCTCATTGGGTTAGGTGTTTTGTAATATTCTGGTTTCCACTAATTTGGCCATCAGAATCTCTAGTGGGGTCGTTCTGGGTACCTCTTGTTACACTGATTGATACTCATTGTATTGGGTCCTTCGTTGGTTAGGATATCAAGTACGACCTTCTCGGTTGTTGGTCCTGGAGCTTCCCTTGCTTTCTCAATATGGTTAGTTATTTTCATAATGTGGACTACCTGAAGGATGAGGACTATCTTTAGCTCTCAAACCATTCTCCATAAATGAGAATCACCAGTATCTTCTTGGCATTTTTTGACATATTCCCCTGCAACAATGTTGCGATTGGCCATTTATAGTAATACAAATAGGGATTTTGGCTCACATAGGCTCAGGGCACATTTGAAATGTTCTCCTCTCACTCCTTGTGTCATGGTAATATATGCAATCAAGGATTCTAGATTTTTTTATCTCTAGTATTTCCCATTAGAACCATGTGATATATGAGAAGAGGATCTCTCCTTCCCTCTATTTGATTTGTAGCAAAGCTTGGCATATATTTTGTGGCTTCTCTGTGATGCCAGAGTGAGCCATAAACATCCTTTTGAATTCAGTAAAAGAAGACATGATTCATATTGAGAGGGTGTTGAACCAATCGAGGGTCGATTCCCACAGTGTGGGAAGGAACAAACTGTATTTGAATGCATCAGTGATTTTCAATATGCTGATTTCTGATTCAAATTTAGCCACATGGTTGGCCAAGTCAGTAAGACCCTTATAAGAATCGAGATTGAGGCTTTTGAACTTCTTTAGAGGTTCAGCCTTAGAGATTTTCTAGGAGAATGAGTTTTCGGCTTGCTTAGGATAGTGGTTTGTGTGATACTGTGCCTATCTACTGGGTGGATCTGACATTGTTCTGTAGTTGAAATCATCAACTTTTTATTTCACTAGCTGGGACCTTCGACTGTTGGGTGTCGATCATTCTCGCTTATCTTGTTCTTGATAACTACATTATGGGAAATTCTGGCTCTGAGAGATCTGACTTCCCTTACCCAACGCCTCATGGAAGGCTTCCATTAGTTGTTCACTCATCTCCAACCTTATTTGTTCTTTCATCTCCAACATCTATTATCATACAATCTCCCTTGTGTTATCCATGTTCACTGCTTAACCCCGCGCTTCTGCTTGTGTTACAGTTGCTTCTCTATGTTGCACTCCTCTTCTTGTTGGTGGTATGATTATACTCTCACCAAACCTTTTAGAATATTGAATCCAAATTTTTTTAGCAAATCCCGCCCAAGGAATAGAGCGTAGGAAGAGAATGAGAGGAAGAGCGAACAATAGAGTGAGAGCACACAATTCTTTTATTCATAAAAGGGTCCGCAATCTATAATCATATGAAATACTTGAAATGCATAGTTATATCTAATGCCCCTCCTTTGAAGAAGGGGTAAAGAGCTATAAAAGTATTTTTGCAATTAAAGCTTACAATCTTGACAACATAATAAATTGAATGGCCAATGAAACTTTCGATCATTCATATTGAATCACTTTGTTCAACATTGGGGGGGCTGAGCGAAGTGAGGACCGCTTGGGTGATTCTTGACTAAAATCGTTTTATTCGGCCTTAGTCTTCGTACAATCTTCTTCCTTCGTCTGACATAGGGCTTCTTCTTTCGTTTGGCCTATTGCATCGGTTGGACAAACTTTAGAGGTGGTAGATCTGATGAACCTTTACAGCGTCCTTATCTTGATCCAACATTGATTATGATCCCTTACATCTAATTTTTCCCGTTGACCACATCTGCATAACCTTTATCTGTAAGCCCCTCTTTCTTGTCACGTGTTCACATCTCTTAACTTGATTTAAAATGCGTGATGGCATGATTCTTCCATACAAATCACGTAATAAAATGTTCAATATCAATTATTTCGTTAGTTTCATCACTCTAAAGTCTATATTTAACTCATAAAACAAAAATAAAAAATTAGCGAGTTGGTGTTCCAACTAAATACATAAAACTTATGGAAATTACATAATAGAATTCTAAGCTTTTCATTTATAATTTTTATGTAGTGAATGCATTTTTATCCCTATTAAGGTCCAAAAATATTCTCATCAAATATGCAATTGTATTCGGTGAAAGTGTGTTTTTCGTGTTCATTCAAAATTTCACTAAAGGCGAAAATATCTTTTTTTGCATAATAATAATAATAAGAGAAAAATAAAGAAAATTTACAGTGCCAAAATAGTCCTCAACTATTTATAGAGGATTATTTTTCTCTCAGAGTTTATAGAAATGTCAAAATAATTCTCGACAATTTTAAAATATTGATCTAATTGTGTTTAAGAATTATTTCAACTTTAATTTAAAAAAAATAAAATTATTTAAATATTTTTACAAGTTTTGGGAAAAAAATGGTGCTATATAAATATTGAAACACTATTAATATACTTTTACTAAATATAGAAAGACAATTGGTGGTACCATTCTTACATGCATTAATTCAAAAGTTTGCTTCAATTATGAGAAGGCGTTGCGATGTAGCAGTCAGAACAGTTGACAAAAGAAGAGTACGATTAATTGCTTGCCGTCGGGATCTATAAATAGTATTCATTGGAGGAGGAATGGTTGCTTTTAATGCCCTGCCAATCAACACTTTCCATCCCTAAATGCCGCAACAAGCAAAAAATTGATAGAATAATCATATTTTAAAAGTAGTGAAACTCTTTATTATTATATAATACGTTAAAATTTTATTTCTCTTCAATTTAAATATTTAATAATTAGTATGATTGTATTTTAATAAATACATATAATTATTTTAAATAATTTATCACAAAGATTATATTTACTTAAATTAAATTTAATAGTGTTTCAAGATGCTTCCTGAAAATATTTTATGTCTTCAATATTAGAGAAAAATATTATCAAATATGTCGGACAAGATTTAAAAATTTGTAAAAGAAAAACTTTTTATGGTTAATGTAACTCACAATGCATCAAAACATGAACAAATGATAATGGCATTAAAAATTTTTTTATTGAATATCATACTTTCTTTTTTTTTTTACTCGTTGTGTTAGAGGAATCCTCTTGGGCACCATCACGATGTTGTCAGGTCGACTGGCCTATATTCAGTGAAATGCTGATATCCAGATTCTTTCAGTTAATAAGTCTGAGTAAGATCATGGTCCATAACAGATTCCTTTCTCAACATATAACCCCCTTTGGATAAATGATTGATCGATCAACTAACTGAAGGGTTACAGTAGTAGGTGAAATCTCTCATAAACCTAATCTTCTGAATATTGATAAGAGAATGAGGTTAATGCAAGCACCTAAATCACACAAGGCTTTTTCACATAATATTTCTTTTATCGCACATGGAATGGTAAAACTGCAAGGATTTTATGTTTTTGAGGAAGTTTCTTCTGAATTATTGCATTGCATTATTCACTAAGTTCCTCAAACTTCCATTTCTTCTTTAATATATCTTTCATAAACTTACGATAGCTTGGCGTTTGCTCCAGTGCTTCAGCAAAAGGAATGATGATCGTTAACTTCTTAAATATTTCCAGAAACTTAGAAAATTGTTGATTTGGCTCTGATGTCTAAATCTCTAAGGACATGAAAGTGGTGGTCTTTCTAAATTGATCTTAGTTGGATGATAGGTTTTTTTTAAAAGTATTTTCATGAACATTTTCTTCATATTTTTCAATTTTCTCAGGTTCCATCTCAACTTAAATCTCTTTTTGCACTCCAGTATCCAATTATAGACCACTTCTTAACTTGATTGTTTTAATTTCCTCTTTGTTTTTATCTTTAGGATTAATTTCAGTGTTACTAGAAAGTTTTTCTCTGAGTCCTATTGCTAAGTGAGTAAGCAATTTATCCCAGTTGATTCTTAATATTTCTAATTGCAGCACTTTGACTTTGTAATTGATTCCTTATTTAATACACTACTTCTTCTATGGACAACATCTTCTCTTTAATTTGTTGGTAATCGGTAAAACCAACAGGATAAGAAGATCTATAGTTAATATTAGCATGGTTGTTTCAGCTTCCCAATGAGTTTGCTTGATTGTTCCCCAATTGTTGATTTCCACAATTAGAATTATTATTCCAGTTAAAGTTACAGTGGTTTTTCCAACCTAGGTTATAATAATTAGAATATGGGTTGTTATGTCTATTATTAATTGAATTTAAAGTCTCAAATGAAGGTTAGAAATCAATCAATTGTTTCAATGAGTTTTCCTCAATCACATGAGGTGTTTGAGATAATTTCATTCCGATTTCGTCTAACTTCCTAGATTTTGCAGCAACTCGAGATGCCAAAATTGAAGGAATGATATTACTTCTTTTACTCAGTATGAAAGAGAGTCTATATATAAAGCTCGAGAAAGATTTAAGGAACTCCTTAGAAAGTGTCCACATTAAGTTATGCCAAACTGGTTAATCATTCAAACTTTTTATAATGGGTTAGTAGGATCTCTTAGATCTATTATTGAGATGTTGTTGGAGGTTCATTAATGTCTAAATCCTTTGAGGAAGTTTATTCATTAATTGAAGAAATGACTACAAATAATTTTCAATGGTCTTCTGATAGGATAAATCCTAAGAAAGTAGCTAGTATTCATGATATCAATGTTATTTCAATGATTGCATGTCAAGTTGCTGCATTATCTAAGAAGATAGACCAAATTGGAATGAATTTTTNCGATAGGGACGTCTTTTTTTTACTCACAAAAAAGGGAGACTTTAGGTTGCTCGCCCCGGTTGAGAGATATTAGATTTCTCACCCTAAAGGGGAGTCTTTAGGTTGCTCTCTCCGGAGGGTAGTCTTTAGGTTGTTCACTCCAAAGGGGAGTCTTTAGATTGCTTGCCCCAGAGGAGAGATTAGATTGCTCATCCCAAAGGGGAGTCTTTAGTTTGCTCACCACATAAATGAGTCTTTAGATTGCTTGCCCCAAAGAGAGTTTTTAAGTTGCTCGTTTGAAAGGGGAGCCTTTAGATTGTTTCTCTAAATGGGAAGTCTTGTTCACATATTGGGTTTGAGTTCTCCAATCGCTCAGACATGTGGGAGAAGCTTGTGAGATCCTCAAGTTTCC
>JXCR01090160.1:8761-19785 GCA_002079205.1 Phalaenopsis hybrid cultivar
TGTAAAGAAAGGAAGAGATTCAGAGGAACTTCGAGGAGTTTTCTTGGGGAGAAATTAGAGATAAGTTGTATTTACTTATTGAAATTTGTATGACTTTTCATTTATATATAAATTCCATGTTTTGTCGTATCTTATCCATGAGTTCTGAGTAGCTTTCTCTGTCTTTCTCCTTGTCTTGAGACTTTATGAAATGGTGATTTGAATTGGTTGTGCCATGAGAATGTTCAAGAAGTTGTGATGATCTTTTCACTTTAATCTTAATTTACTTTCAATCTAGACAATTGATTTGTTAAAATATATTTGGTTTTACAGCTAAAGTGAAGATTACATCCAAGATTTAGGGAGGTCAAAGTCCTTGAAAGTTGGGTGCAAATTCGTGAAGATTACATCCAAGATTCAGGGAGGTCAAAGCCCTTGGAAGTTAGGTGCAAATAAATATGGAAATAGAAATTATCAGGGGTAGAATTGGAGATTTTAGAGTGACAAACTAAAATCCTCAATTCGGTCCTATCGTTTGAGTGCTGAGTGTAGGTGTTAGCCCTCAGGCGAGGGGAACGTGGGAGCTCCGAAGTGAGAGCCGGTATCCTCCCAACCTANCTGTCGTTTGAGTGCTGAAGTGTAGGTGTTAGGCCTCAGGCGAGGGGAACGTGGGAGCTCCGAAGTGAGAGCCGGTATCCTCCCAACCTAGTCGCAAATTCAGTAACCAAGCATAGGATTAGTCAATGTTCTTTATGCCTGGTTCAAAGGGTAAATAATAGGTATGCTCCTATTTGGCACAATGCAATTTGAACTGATTCAATTTATCTATTCACTTATATTTCTTGACAATGAGAAGGATGCTTTATTATATAATGAACTTCACATTAGAAACTTTATAAGTAGAATTAGTTAATTAAGAGTTTATTAAAATTACATTTTTATTTCAATTGCCTATTAGTGACAAATATGCCATTTGAACTATATTGTTGTGATTAAGTAATGATTTTTTAAATCTTAGTTCGTAACCTCTAATATTACTCCCTGTGGGATTGATATCCAGGACTCCATTAGAGCCCTGTATTACTTGAGCGGTACGTATACTTGAGTTGATTAGTGTGAATTTGTAATTATTGAATATTTTATACACATTTTTATCAAATCTATAACCGTTGCCAAAGGGAGGGAATCGGAATTTAGGTATTGTCCCTGAGATGAGAATTGAAATTTAGGTATCAATCTCGGAAAGAGTGTCGAAATTTAGGTACTGACCTCGAAAGGAGGGAATCAGAATTTAGGTACTCATCCCGAAAGATAGGAATCAAAATTTATGTACTGATGCCGAAATGAGAATTAAAATTTAAGTATGAATCTCAGAAAGAGAATCAAAATTTAGGTACTGAACTCGAAGGGAGGGAATTAGAATTTAGGTATTGACCCCGAAATAGGAATTAAAATTTAGGTATCAATCTCAGAAAGAGAATCAAAATTTAGGTACAGACCTCAAAGGGAGGGCATCAGAATTTTAGTACTGACCTTGAGATGAGAATTGAAATTTAGGTATCAATCTTAGAAAGAGAGTCGAAATTTATGTACAGGGAGTCAGAATTTAGGTACTGACCCCGAGATGAGAATTGAAATTTAGGTATCAATCTTAGAAAGAGAGTCAGAATTTAGGTGCCAACCTCGAAAGGAGGGAATCATAATTTAGGTATTGATCCCAAAAGATAAGAACCATAATTTAGGTACTGATCCCGAAATGAGAATTGAAATTTAAGTGTCAATCTTAAAAAGAGAGATGGAATTTAGGTACCGATCTCGAAAGGAGGGAATCAGAATTTAGGCATTGATATTGAAATGATAATTGAAATTTAGGTATCAATCCCAGAAAGTGACTTAGAATTTAGGTACCAACCTCGAAAGATAGCAATCAGAATTTAGGTACTGATCCCGAAATGGGAATTAAATTTTAGGTATCAACCCCAGAAAGAGTCAAAATTTAGGTACCAACCTCGAACGAAGGGAATCAAAATTTATGTACTAACCCCAAAAACAACATGAACGCAGTGTAGACAATTTGTGGTGTTTAATTCATAAATATGTGGCATGTGATAAAGTTGACATTGAGGAAGAAACAATTTGTGAGACTTTGTAAGATTTTGTGAGATTCTGTGCAGAATGTGAAATTTTGTGGGAATGTGAATAAACTTAGTGCAGACAATGATAGTCGTGTTGCACGAGCAACGAGTAAGAGACCTCAAACTCTAGAGAAACTACTCAACAGATTTATTGTTTCCTTTTCTTGTTGTCTTTATCACATTTAATTTTCAAAGTGTATTTTGGAAACTTAATTTTTATTGGTTGATTTTCAAAAACAAGTTTATGGACAAATTTAAAATTTTTTATTTTATTGGGGTTAATTTATTACAAAATTTTTGACCCAGTCACAAACGCTAGGCCAAATAAATAACCCAAAATAATCAAAATCTCAGAATCATATTTCAAGCAATGTCAAGTTTTATAGTATGTCTTCAAATATCATCCATTGATCGGCGGCATAGGTCTTCCACCTCAGAAATCCACCAGCTGGTAGGCTCCTCTTGAATAGACCTTTTATACGATAACTTTATTCTGTAAATTTTATTTATTTAGGACTTATATTCATGTGAGATAATCACACAAATAGCCTGGAAGATATGAGAATTTAGGTCATGGCGAACGACAACCTCAGACTCCTATGACGAGGTATGGCTTAAATTGTACAGCAGAGTTGTACAAAGATCTAAAGAAAAGTTGAGGATTTATGTTGCATAAGCAAACCACCTCGAAGTCCTATAGCTTGGTTGTTTAATTCTATACAATGATTTAGTTGATGTAAGCATGTTCTGCTACTGAAGATGGTCATGCTGCCCACAATGCTAGCTTCATGCTCCTCATCGTAGCAAGTTTAGGTTTTCTAACGACAAGTTATGATGTCAAATCAGATGTCCCTAAGGGTCATAAATATGGGGCATATTAATGCTGATTAGAGTGATGCCGATTAGGATCCTACGGTTCCATTGTTCTAGTACCACCATTTTCTTTCAGATTCACTTAGTCCAAATGAATTTACTAAACTCAACTTAATAAGTTTCATACTTTCATTTAGACCGTGGGAAATCTCGTTAGCAACCGTAGGTTATCTCTTCCTAGGGATTCCTGATCATTAGATAGAGACGTTTTAATTTAGGTGCAATTTTTGTTTTGTGATGTTTGTGATTAAATTTTCAGTTATCTTATATTTTGAATGTTGTGACGGAAATTTTATGTTGATTTATTTTTAGTTTTGGGTTTAGTTTTATGGCTATCCTAGTAGTTTTGGTTTTGATGCAGGCTGACATCATTGTTTAAATGCTCGCGGTTCATGTACCAAGAGTCAATATGGCTTGATCTCCTTCGTCCATCCGATAAACGTACAACTAGACGACTCTCAGTCACCATCCCTAAGTGACCTAACCCGTAAGCCGTTCACACTAAAAACTTAAGATCTTTATCTAGACTCAACCAAATCACATGGGGTTTATTTTTAAATCGTCATCTACTCAAGACGAACACATCTATATAGTTTATCAAGCATGAAATCAAACCATTACAAATGAAGAATCAAAATAAACTTGGATTAGGGTTAGACCTCAATATCTTTATCTGAGAGGGAGGCCTCAATCAGATGGTTGTGGTAGCTTTGATTAAGTCCAACAAACCTCCATATGAAGTCTTATGCTTTGGCGAATTGTCTAGGTATGCTTTTGATCAAACTCGATTTCAAGTGTTGGTCTAAAGTTAGTTTAGAGGTTGTTTGAGAGGGAGATTTTGTGGTGGATCAACTCCTTTCATTGTGGAGATAGTGTGTGCACAATTAATTTGAGTTTCGTTCATTGTAGAGTTGTGGAGGAGAATGTCTTGGTTTCAGGGTGATTTTGAGCTCAAAAAGTGAACTCTCACAGAGGGAACCAGAGGAGGAAGATGGTTGGCTTGAGCTTAATAATGCTTGGAGAGTCTCTGGTGAGATTTTGGCAAAGTTTCGCTTAGGATTTTGGTTAGCTCTCTTTTGTCCATGGAGAGGATTGTATAAATAGAAAAGCTTGGGTTGGCCACCAGTGTCAATTGGTGGGTGTCAATTGATGCTTAGGTGGAGTGATGAAGAGCTCTAGTGACCAATCAGACTTGGCCAACTCAGCTGAGTTTAATTTTGAGTTTCTGCCTAAGGGGGATCTTTTGGGTGGTTGTTTCTGGTGGCTGAGAAGATGTCTGGCTAGGGTTTAGTCACTTCTTGGCTCAGGGAGGTCAGGGGAGAACTAATTATGATTTACTCCCAATTGCAAGTGATGATGGCAAAGTATTTTCAAATAAGGTCCAAATATGCTTAAACCAAGGGACCATTGGTCCATAGCTCACCTAGGTGGTTTAGGTGTATTAGGATGGTCAATAGGGTCCAAATTGTGGCTGTGGTGACATTAATTTGGTGACTTTGGCATGGCTAAGTCAATTTTGGTGAAGGGGTTGAATTTGGGTGAAAATAGCTAGAAGATGGGTTGGGGTTATGATAGCCATGACATTGTGCCTAATTGATTGATCAATTTGGTGTAGATGATGGTCATGAAGGGTTTATAAAAAATTTTGGAGTGACTTTGAATTGATTTGGAGGTTCATTTTGGAGGATTTTAGCATTTTATCAATTTTGAGGCTGTTGGGTTTAAGTTGGGCTAGAGTTGGGTTAAGTCCAAATTGATTGTTCATAATGGTTTAGGGGAATATTATTAAGAGCTCTCAACATCAATTGGGTGTCAATTTGGGGTTTGGACATTCAATTAGGTGACATTTTGAGACATGGCCAAATTGGGGCAAATTTGGGGATTTTGGATTTAGGTTGAAATTCAGTGGAATTGAAGCTTGAGCAAGGCCAATTGTAGGTTCAATTTGGGATGTAGAAGTGTTTTGAACAGTTTAGGATCCAAATTGAGGCAATTGAGTGGACCATGGGGTTCAATTGGGTGAGATTGGGTCATATGTTCAATATTGGGGGTTTTGGTTTGGATCAAAATTGAGTTGAAAGCATGGTTCAATTAAGCTTGGATTTGGTTTTAAATGATCATAGCCATGATGAATTTGAGTTTGGAATTAAAATTGGGGAAGATTGGTGTCAAATTGATGGACATTTGAGATGAATTTGGGGAAATTGGGCCTTTGAGGGAAATTTGGGGTTTTGGTCAAAATGGTCATATTGGTTAAATTGGGTTCATTCGAAGGGTTTGGGGTACCAAAGGGCATTTTTGTAATTTTGGAAAATTTGGGGGTTTTTTGGTAATTTTGGGTGGTTTTGAGCCATTTGAGTAGTTTCAAATAGTTTGAAATGATTTTTGAACAAATTTGTGTATTTTGGGTGAAATTGGAATTATATGGCCAAATTTGGGATTTGGGGGTGTTTAGGTAATTTGGGTAGATTTGGGGGGGGGAGGGGGCGGAGGCAAAATGCTAAGTTGGATATTTTGGTAAAATTGGGGTTCCAACCACTCTATGTAAGCCATGGACCATTGGAATCCCCATTTGGGTCCTTTATGTATTGGTTCTAGCTAAGCCCCAGCCTAGGGCAAGTGGGTATAGGGAACCATCTACTTTAATCTCCCAAAAGATCAAGAGATCAAAGTCAACAAAGTTTGGGTTTAGGGTTATGAGTGAAAGTGAGTGCAAGTGTATGAACGAGCTCAAAACCAATACCCAGGGTCAACCTTAAGGCCGAGCATTCGACAGCACGTCAATCGCAGAAACATAAACAATATTGTCAGTGGGGTCTCCAGTAGTGGGAGGGAGAGCTGATGGTGTTTCAACCAATGTTTAAACGGCCAGTGGATTGCACTCAGGGGCAATGGAGGAACAAGTGTGAGTTGGGGCTGAGAGCCTGGTAACATTTTTACTCTAATGTTTTAAATGAGGGTGCAAATGATGACATCGAGAGTGACAGTGTGAAATCATACGGCAGAGGGCGCAGTAAATTCGGATCTTTTCGGGTTCCACCCACTTCCTAAAACCCTAGTGCTGTGAGCCAATCCAGATCTCCCCTGATAAAGGTAAAGTAATGTCTCATTCAATCAAAACTCTAGTTTCAGAAGGCCAACTTAGATTAACTGTAAGAATATCAGTTTTGAGGGGTTTACCGTAAACCATAGCTAAAGAGTAGAAGAGCTCGTGATTGAAGAGTTGAAACTTTAGACTCGAGAAGCGCAACCATACAAGAATGGTAGGAGGTTCTGTGAGGGTCAGAATCAACTGTCCATTTTAAAACTTTTATCACACGGTTATCTATTCAAATTAGTCTTCTCGCAAACAAATGGGCATAGTCTTCTTCATGTGATAATTGTATAAGAATATGCCTACCGTCTAGTTTACCAATCATCCATTCCCCTTCCATTACATTTGCTCAAAATCTTTTTGAATAAGCTTGAGTTTGGGGTTTCCGTAAAGGAACTTACCAACTAAAGACCAACCGGCAGGATGAAGTAAAGATGGAGATCCTCGACCTCAGAGTAACATTGCAAGCTTACCATTTTTATGGGATGCTTTTTTGAGAAATCTGGTGTCAACGCCTAACGTAAAATTCTTGTGGTATCACTGCAGGAACATACATGAAACAGGGGCCCGACAAGGACAATGACATAGGAACGGAGCCCCGAGACCATCTCGACATGCAAGGAGTGCACCCAAGAAAAGTGCAAACAGAGTATNTTAGCGTTTCTTACAGTGTCTTCTCGCATCGTCATGCTTGAAGATCCTTTCTCTAGCCTGTCTCGCTGCGTCTGCCTCACCGCAGTCCTTTGTTGTTACCGTTTAGAAGGCCTGTTTCATTGTGCTGCCTCACTGCATCCCTTGCCGAAGTCCTTCACCTTCATTGCCATTTGGAAGGCCTGCCTCGCTGTATCCCTCGCCGCAGTCCTTCGTCGTCGTCATCGTTTTGAAGGACATTTCGTTGGTGCGGGCTTATCTCGTCCTTCCTCGGGCTCAAAGCAAAACGTTTCACACTTTCGCTCTCCCGCCCTCAGCTCAACTTGGAAGGGGTTACCATTGATCCTCGTTTCTGCTTTTGCTCTTTCTTGTATTGTAACTTTATTGTCCTATCACCCTACCTCCCTCTTTTGTTGATGGCTTTAGACAGATCGTATGCTGTTGCCTTTGCGGGTGTTCACGACTCAGGTACTCTCTCCTTTGTTTGAGTTGGAGGAGGACATCAATAAACTTGGCAAGAAGAATGGGAAGCCAACCATCTTTTTTTCGGAAGTTGAATGTAATCAGCTTATTTCCTCTTGTTGTCTGAATTTGGTCGGGAAATTTCTTCATGACCATCCCAAAATGGAACTTATTCGTAAGTAATTTGATCTTATGCACCTTATTGGAGAGTGTAAAATTGGACTTTTAGATGGAACTCATCCTTATTCAACTTAATAATGAAGATAATTACACACGCTTATTTGATAGAAGATTAATCTGGATTGATAACAGAGCAATGAAGATTTTGAAATGATCGGTGATTTTTTACCCATAGACGGAATCACCAATCATTCTGGTATGGATTCGCCTCTATGGCTTGAAATTTCATTATTTTACTCAAAAAGTGTTATATTTTATTGCCTCAGGCTATGGTAAGCCACTCAAAACGGGCATTCCTACTCTTAATCTTTCCTGTCCCTCTAAAGCTAGGGTACTTGTTGAAAGGGACATTACTTCAATCGCTTCTGAGGAAATTTGATTAGACACGCAACACCATAGATATTGGCAAAAGGTTTTGATTGAGCTTTTCCCTTCGTATTGCTTGAATTGTCATATGTTCGACCACTTCATTTCAAAATGTCACCATCTACACCCCCATCTCAGACCAAAGAAGCAAAGTGCTCAGCCAGAGGCAGTGATNTATTAGACACGCAACACCATAGATATTGGTAAAAGGTTTTGATTGAGCTTTTCCCTTCATATTGCTTGAATTGTCATATGTTCGACCACTCCATTTCAAAATGTCACCATCTACACCCCCATCTCAGACCAAAGAAGCAAAGTGCTCAGCCAGAGGCAGTGATTCCCCCTCCTCCCGATCTACTCCAAGTTATTGACACTATTGATCATCAGAAGGATACCCCTGAAGATGCCACTAGCCTTGCGGGTAATATGTTAACCATTCAGCCTCCACACAATGCTTATGATGTAGGTTCCCCGTATATCGAACTTCCTTTCGTGGGGGTGGGAAAGACATTTCAGACTTCACATGCCCTAGTTGAGTTGTTCCTATATGTAACAAGTGACAATATTTCTACTGCGTTTCTATTACCTCATCAGATCGAACAAATTGTTACTGTTACTCAGGCACATGGGGCTCGTGATGTGCAACAACATACACTTGTTCGATCTTTTTTGGATAAATCCACTAATGATATGAGCCAATCCTCGGATGAGGAATGACAACTTTATACATCTAGGAAGAAGAATAAGAATGGTAGCCTATTACCAAACTTGATGGATGCTACATTAGTTGTTTCAGGTAATGACAACTAACTTAACAATTTGTTAGCTGGCTCCCGTCCTAGAACGAGAGGCAGTGGGAAGACTAAATTGGATCTTTCACATGCTAACTGAATCTGCGAGGGTCGGCAGACTATTGGCGTACATTTTCTATGTCTACATTTTAATCTTTTTTTTAAGGTATACATGCATTTTCTACGTGTGTTGTATGTCGGGTGATTATGGTGCCAATTTGAGCCCTTTCATCCAACCTATATGTACTTTTCCTTTTATTAATATATTCACCTTTGGACTTTCTATATATATATATATATATTTATTTATTTAAAAAAACCCTAAGAGCTAATATATTAAAGAGTAAAAGATACAGATATGTTGTATGAGAGGGCTTAAAAGAGGGCCTAAACTCACACAATACAACACATGACTCCAAATAAAGCAAAGAAATAGAAGGATAAAAAACCAAAAGGCCACTAACGGATGCAAAAGTGTTAGGGACGTTCCACTTTAGTCTTCCATCTGCCTCTAGTTATCGGAAGGGAGTCGGCTAACAGATTGGTAAAGTGCGTACATTTATCTGAAGTAACCAAAATATCGTTCGTCAGATTCCTGAGTTCAATTAGGTCTCCTTTCTTCTTTTACCTCTTGTATGTGTAGAGCTGTCTTTCCTCATCCGAGGATTGACTCATCTGATCAATGGATTGTTCCCAAGGTGGTCGGATAGGTATAGGCTGTTGCACATCATGATCCCCATGAGTCTAAGAAACATTAACATTTTACTCGACTTGATGAGGCGGTGGTGAAGCAGTAGAAGTATTGTCACGTGTAATATCAGTGATAAGTTCTAGAGCAGGTGGAGTCTGAAGAATCTCACTCGCCCGCACGATTAGGTTCCAAAGACGGGGGAGCTATAATTTATAAATATATAAAAGAAAAAAATATTAATATCATAACATGGTAAAAATTGATTAATTACATAAAATATAGAAGCAAGACATAAGGTAAGTTTAATATAAAAAAATTTTCACTTATATTATCCACATAATATCATCCTTGATTGTAAATTAGATAAAAAATAAAGAAAATTCTCTCAACACTTTCTTCACAAAGGGTCTTCATTGAAATTATCATCATAATGAATATTTTTCTCCCGTCTCTTCATCGGTTGAGTCTAAGTTCTCTCATTGCTCTTTCTCTTCAACCTCTGTTATCCTTTTTTTTTTCTATTTAGTTATAAAAGCTTAATAAATTAAACTTCTAAAAATTAGCATACAAGAAAATGACAAATACTTAAATTTTTAGAAATATATATATTTTTTATCAATTGTTGTTTAATGTTGGTTGTGCTATCCTTTTTCCTGGTGCAATTTAAAAAAAATTAATGTTTATATCTTCTTTTTGTATCTCAGCTGGTGTGATCACATTAAATTCATCTGCAAACCACTCATCTTGTAATGACATATATTCACATGAATGAGGATACTCATCATCCTTGAAACTTGAAATATTTTTTTTACTACTCATCCTTGACTGCTTCCGACACTTCAGTACACGATGCAACATTTTTTATGTAAGCAAGTGAGGTTCTTCTTCATTCTTGTAAAACCTCTTTTAACTATCATGTCACAATAATTGTATTTCAAATAAACATATTTTATGATCGTCTCCTACTTAAATTTGCAAAATATGTTTACATGCTAGATCTTTTCTACCACTTGACTCTTATGTATTTACATTCTACCACCTATACTTCAATTTTTTTTACTTTTATACAACTAAAATCTTTCATAGCAAATGAAAAATACTAACCAATGTAATCCATTATTGTAAATTGATGTTTAGATGTTAGATACGTAAATACAAATGAATTTTGTGGTATATACGTTTATTTTCATTTTGGTTTTGCATTTACATATATACTACCCTTTGTTATTTCTTATATATCTACATATCTATCATTTCAACTTTATTTTTTACATTTATAAATGCTTAAATACCCACAAATTCAACAAACACAGATGGAAGCATATGAATTTGAATCAAACAACAACAGGTGGCTACAATGATGCTGACGATAAGAGGATCAAGAGGCATCAGAGTCGGTGACATCATCCAATGCAGTAGGAAGCATTGTCTGGTGTGTGAGAGGGAGATGGGAGGCGTGAGAGAGATAGGAGCTAATGGTTTTGAACGAAATAACAATAGGTATTTGTTGTGTCGGTGGTGTCATCTAGTGCAGTAGGAGGCGTTGTCTAGTCCGTTGGAGGGAGACGGGAGGCTTGAGGGAGATGGGAGCCTACAAGTTTGAACGAAACAACAATAGGTGTTTGTCGTGTCGATGGTGTTATTTGGTGCAAGAGGCAGTGACGGCTGGTACGTGTGATTGAGACGGGAAGCATGCAACTTTGAAGCCAATACACTCTTTTGAATACCTAAATCAAATATGGAGCTAATGTCTCATTTAATCAAAGGCAAAGCGCGCTTTATTGCGTGCCTCTAAAATACCT
>JXCR01090160.1:29528-47660 GCA_002079205.1 Phalaenopsis hybrid cultivar
CGCCCACTACTCCCTTCCCTGAGGGTTAACAATCTCATATTAGTTTTCAATCAACTGAACCAAGTTGAGGATTTTAATCTGCCACCTCAAAATCTCCAATTCTGCATCTAATAAAGTATATTTCCCTATTTATTTTCACTCAATTCCATGGATGACATACTCTCCCATGAAATTAAATGTGATTCTCCACATGTTGCAGATATCATAGCCATTTCGGAATATATGTTTATCAACACATTTTAACATTTCAATTGGTCAAATCAAAAAGTAAATGAAGATCGAAGTTCAAATCATCACAAATTATTAACATTTAAAATCGTTGAAAACAAAATTACTTCTTCACAAAATCATATTTCAAAGTAGGGAGAAGAAAAAAGAAGACTACTCAGAATTCTTGAGAAGGATACAACAAAACACGGATTTCATTAATAAGAACTAGTTTACAAAAGAAAAGAGATAAAAGATAACTTATCTCACAATCCTTCCCAAGAAAATCCCTAGAAGTTCTCTCCAAGCCTTTCGCTCTTTATAATTGACCAGAGGAAAATATGTTGAAATTTTCAAACCTACTTATACTATTTTTGATGATATTTCATTTTAAAGAAAGGTATTTTTGATGTTTTATTGCAGGAATTATGAATTAGGGTCGTTGGAGCAAAAAGATTCAAAAAGGAGCGAATTTGTAGAGAAAAGAACCAAAATGTGCAGAATTGAACTATGGCGCAGACAGCGCCATCGACCCCGCCTATGGCAAGATTTTCCCAAAACTCCAGAATTAATTCATTAAGATGGTCCACCAACAGCGCCCTCGAGGCCGCCGACGGCGAGCTTGACAGTTATGCCTAATCAGGCTTTGGATAAGGCCAATTTTTGAAGGGATGCTTAGGTAACTCTTGGGAAAGCTCATCCACAACTTTAAAAGACTATTTTGGCCGAAAATTGGAAGAGGCTAGAAGAGGGGAGACTCAAAATTAAAGTGTGAAACAAGTTTAGAGAGTCTAATATGTGGGGAATTCTTCGAGAGATTGTAAGAGTGGAGGGAAAGTGAGAGATTTCTTCCTTCGTGCTGCATCGAAGAGGAATTTTGTGTGCTGTAAAGAAAGGAAGAGATTCAGAGGAACTTCGAGGAGTGTGACATAAGTGTTATTTACTTGTTGTAGTTTGTATGACTTCGCTTTTATGAAGAAGAATTCTGTGTGTTGTAAAGAAAGGAAGAGATTCAGAGGAACTTCGAGGAGTTTTCTGGGAGAAATTAGAGATAAGTTTATTTATTATTGTAGTTTCTATGACTTTGATTTTATATAGGTGAAATTAGAGATAAGTTATTTACTTGTTGTAGTTTGTATGACTTTGATTTTATATATGAAGTCTTCTGAGTTTTGTTGTGATGTTGTTGTAGTTTGTATGACTTTGATTTTATATATGAATTCTGAGTTTTGTTGTGTTTTTCCTTGTGTGTTTTAAAGAAATGAAGAGATTCAGAGGAACTTCAAGGAGTGTTCTTGGGGAGAAATTAGAGATAAGTTATTTACATTGTAGTTTGTATGACTTTGATTTTATATATGAATTCCGAGTTTTGTTGTGTGTTCCCCATGAGATTAGTTTGTATGAATTTGGTTTTATATATGAATTCCGAGTTTTTTTGTGTTTTCCCCATGCGATCTGAGTAGTTTTTTTTGTCTTTCTCCTTGTCTTGAGATTTGTTAAATGGTGATTTGAATTGGTGAAGCCNTAAAGAGTTTAGATGCATTGAATTACTCCAAGAGGTGTGTAGAACAAGTGTCCCTTTGAAATTCAGGCAAAAATTTGTCTCGAACCACCTTAATTTGAGAAGTCATCCCTGACACATCTTTCGCCAGAATCCCAAATTCGCTTTTTTGGCTCCAAATCTTGTTCTTTTTACCATTTTTGCTCAAAATTCCTAAAAATGATGTACCTGCAATAAAAACACAAAAATATCCTCCTTTAAAGTTCAATATCACCAAAAATAAGGATAAAATAAGTACTTAAAATAGNTTTGCCACACAACTTTGCAAACGCCCTTTCTTGGATCACTCTTTTTGTCTCCATCTGAGTATTGTAACTATGTTGAGCTTTGAAACTAANCTTGCCACACAACTTTGCAAACGCCCTTTCTTGCATCACTCTTTTTGTCTCCATCTGAGTATTGTAACTATTTTGAGCTTTGAAACTAACAAATCTTCGTGCATCAAAGTCCTCGGATGTCCTTCCTCTTGTAACTTGGGGAGCCATTTGAAAATTCTATGAAAATCCAAATATATTCTAAATAAATCACTAAATAAAAAATCTAACTCCTCAAGTAAGATTATTTGGTAAGAAACATTTCACCAAGAGTTTTCATCAAGTTTTTTCATAAAAAATCCCAAATTTTGGATTTCTGAAATCCACGGTGAAAATAAAAAATTTCTAATTTAAAGTGATGCTCTTTCCAAGAGAAGATGAAATCTATGATTTTTAGTCGGATCCTTCGCTTTCGCCCATAATGTGATGACCTAGACCAAGGCCATTGATGCGACTTTTTTATATGCTTAATTTTATATATTCTATATAGTCACAATGATATAAATGCAAGTATNAGCTCTTTCCAAGAGAAGATGAAATCTATGATTTTTAGTCGGATCCTTCGCTTTCGCCCACAATGTGATGACCTAGACCAAGGCCATTGATGCGACTTTTTTATATGCTTAATTTTATATATTATATATAGTCACAATGATATAAATGCAAGTATACGNTTGTTGCATCTTCAACCAATATGTTAGCTATAAATTTTCATGGTAATTATGAGTTAAATATTAATGCTCGAGTTGGTGGTTTGAGCTTTGCAAGTTCAAGTAAATATGAATATATATGATATGTTGAAATGATATTCATTGCAAAAAGAGCTCACTTTGTAGAAGTAATGGAAGATAAGCCACCAAACATAAAAATACAAAAGATATCTAAACTGTTGAGTGATGCACAATGGTCATTATGGGAAGGTTTCATGATTCTCTCCAATTAATTAGATGATGAAATATTGGTCAACAAGGTCTAGTTCAAACTCTGCTCGTGATTACTGATGCGGGGCGATTTAGTGTGACAATTTTGCAAATATTTTTCAATATTATAAAATTACACATGGTAGATATATAATAAATTTGCAATTTAATCACAACAAAAATACTCTTTATGTAAATAATTTGTTTTTGAAAACTCTTTTTAAACTTCCAAATCCATTTTAATATCAACGCAAGTATACATATCACTCAAATAATNCGGTAGATATATAATAAATTTGCAATTTAATCACAACAAAAATACTTTTTATGTAAATAATTTATTTTTGAAAACTCTTTTTAAACTTCCAAATCCATTTTAATATCAACGCAAGTATACATATCACTCAAATAATAAAGGGCTCTAATGGAGTCCTAGATATCGATCCCACAAGAAAGTTCGGAAAATCCTAAAGTAAATTATGAAAATTATTTTATAACAAAAACAAAAGTAAGAGTAAAGTGTGAAGTTTGGAACATAACTAGTCAAGTGAATGCTAGTTAAAATGCAGATGTAATACTACAGAAGTTAAACTAAACTAAATACTAAACTTTCAAAAGTAAAATTACTAAAATTAAACAAAGTTTTTGTGACGAAGAGTTCAAATTTAAAAAAAACATCCTTCCTCTTTATAATGAGTATATAGATTGTAAAGAAATTAAGCTCATTCAAAAATATATAAAATTGTTGTGTGCCAAATATGAGTAATTCTAATCTTTACCTTCTTCCGAGATCATAAAGAACATTGACTAACACAGAGATTTGTCCCTAATTCTATGGTTCAGCTGGCAGGATACCGGCTGCCACTTTAGAGCGACCACTACTCCCTTCTTTGAGGGCTAACAATCTCACATTAGTTTCCAATCAACTGAACCAAATTGAGGATTTTAATTTGTCACCTCAAAATCTCTTTAGTAACATCAGCCAAATGATTTGTTGGCAACAATATGACAGAAATGAAGTGGTGTCATACTTTTGACTGAATAGTCAACATGGATGTAGGGAAGTTAACTATCTTGTTATTCTTAATTTTCCATNTCTCTCCCATGAAATCAAATGTGATTCTCCACATGTTGTAGATATCATAGCCATTTCGGAATATATGTTTCTCAACACATTTTAACATTTCAATTGGCCAAATCAAAAAATAAATGAAAATTGGAGTTCAAATCATCACAAATTATTAACATTTAAAATCGTAGAAAACAAAATTACTTCTTCACAAAACAATATTTCAAAGTAGAGAGAAGAAAAAAGAAGACTACTCAGAATTCTTGAGAAGAATACTAAAAAACAAGGATTTCATTAATAAAAAAAAGTTTACAAAATTAAAGAAATAAAAGACAACTTATCTCACAATCCTTCCCAAGAAAATCTCTAGAAGTTCTCTCCAAGCCTTTCGCTCTTTATAATTGACTAGAGGAAAATATGTTGAGATTTTCATGATATTGCATTTTAAAGAAATATATTTTTGATGTTTTATTGTAGGAATGATGAATTAGGGTCATTGGAGCAAAAAGATTCAAAAAGGAGCGAATTTAGAGCGAAAAGGACCAAAATGTGCATAATTGAACTATGGCGCAGGCGGCGCCATCGACCTTGCCGATGGCAAGATTTTGTCGAGACTCCAGAATTATATCATTAAGAAGGTCCACCGACAGCACCCTCGAGACCGCCGACAGAGAGCTCGGTAGTTATGCCTAATCAGGCTTTGGATAAGGCCAATTTTTTAAGGAATGCTTAGGCAACTCTTGGGAAAGCTCATCCACAACTTTAAAAAACTATTTTGGCCAAAAATTGGGAGAGGTTGGAAGAGGGGAGACTCAAAGTTGAAGTGTGAAAAAAGTGTAGAGAGTCTAAATTGTGATGAATTCTTCGAGAGATTGTAAGAGTGGAGGGAAAGTGAGAGATTTCTTCATCCTTACTGCTTCGAAGAGGAATTCTGTGTGTTGTAAAGAAAGAAAGATATTCAGAGGAACTTCGAGGAGTGTTCTTGGGGAGAAATTATAGATAAGTTATTTACTTATTGTAGTTTGTATGAATTTGATTTTATATATGAATTCCGAGTTTAGTTGTGTTTTCCCCATGAGATCTGGGTAGTTTTCTTTATCTTTCTCCTTGTCTTGAAATTTGTGAAATGGTGATTTAAATTGGTGAAGCCATGAAAATGTTTAAGAAATTGTGATGATCGACTTTGATCTTAATTTACTTTAAATCTGGTCAGTTGATTTGTTAAAATATGTTAAGTTTTACAACTAAAGTAAAGATTACATCCAAGATTCAGGGAGGTCAAAGCCCTTGGAAGTTGAGTGCAAATAAATTGGGAAATAATATTATCGAGCGTAGAATTGGAGATTTTAGAGTAACAGACTAAAATCCCCAATTCGGTCATATCGTTTGGGTGCTGAAGTTTAGATGTTAGCCCTCAGGCGAGGGGAACGTAGGAGCTCCGAAGTGAGAGCCAGTATTCTCCTAGCCTAGCCGCAGATTCAGTAAACAAGCGTAGAATTAGTAAATGTTCTTTATGCCTAGACCAAAGGTTAAAGAATAGGTATGCTTCTCTTTGGCACAATATAACTTGAACTAATTCACTTTATTCATTCACTATAATTTCTTGACAAGGAGAAGGATGTTTTCTTATTTAAACCTTCATTAGTATCATTAATTATTTAATAGTTAAGATATATTGAATATCACATTAAAAACCTCATTAGTATAATTAGTTATTTAAGAGTTATTAAAACTTACATATTTATTGCAATTGCTTATTAGTGACAGATAAGCAAATTGAACTTCGTTGTTGTGATTAAAGTATTACTTTTTCTAGAATCTTCGTTCGTAATTCTAAACTTACTCCCTGTGGGATCGATTTCTAGGACTCCATTAGAGCCCTATATTACTTGAGCGATATGTATACTTGCGTTGATAAGTGTGATTTTGCACAATTATTGAATATTTTATACACATCTTTATCAAATCTATAACTGTTATCAAGTTTTTGGCGACTCTATTAGAGCCCTATATTACTTGAGTGATACGTATACTTGCGTTGATAAGTGTGACTTTACAATTATTGAATATTTTTATACATACATCTTTATCGACTCTATAACTGCTATTAAGTTTTTGGTGCAGTTGCTGAATTATATACATCCATCTTTATCGAATCCATAACTGTAATTAAGTTTTGGTACAGTTGCTGAGGAATTAAATCTTTTAGCAGCAGTATTAAATCTGTCCATATTTATCTTATATTTTAAGCATATATAAAGTCGCTGTGAAGTTTTTGGCGCCGTTTCATCCATATTTATCTTATATTTTAAGCATATAAAAAGTCACTGTCAAGTTTTTGGCGCCGTTGTCAGGGAGTGATTGAGTGAGTAAATCTTTATCGAATCTATAACTGTTATTAAGTTTTGGTGCAGTTGCTGAGGAATTAAATCTGATCGATACGTATACTTGCGTTGATAAGTGTGACTTTACAATTATTGAATATTTATTACGTCCATCTATACGTATACTTGCGTTGATAAGTGTGACTTTACAATTATTGAATATTTATTACGTCCATATTGCGATATGTATACTTGCGTTGATAAGTGTGACTTTACAATTATTGAATATTTATTATGTCCATATTTATCGTATACTTGCATTGATAAGTGTGACTTTACCATTATTGAATATTTTATATATACATCTTTATCGAATCTATAATTGTTATTAAGTTTTTGGTGCAGTTGCTGAGGAATTAAATCTTTTAGCAGCATTTTTTAAGCATATATAAAGTCGCCGGTCAAGTTTTTGGCGCCGTTGCCGGGGAGTGAGTGAGACGGTCAATAATCACTCTCAATTCTCTCTTAGAAGTGTAATGAAGAAGAAATCTCTCACCTTCTCTCTCCTCTTACAACCTTAGAAGAAAATCTCCTCTTCTCTCTCTATCTCTAACTTACGCCCCTTTTTTCTCTCTCTGATGCCACACACCCTTCAGCTCTTCAAGTCATTTTCATTTATTTTGGCCTGCCTCCTTTGGAAAAGAATTCAAAATTCCCTCCAAAATTCAACTCTTTTGAATTCAAAAGATGTGTCATTTGATCCAAGAGTCATATCCCTTCATAAAAGTACCTTTCAATATGTTTAGATGCATTGAATTACTCCAAGAGGTGTGTTGGACAAGTGTCCTTTTGAAATTCTGGCAAAAATTTGTCTCGAACCACCTTAATTTGAAAAAGTCATTCCTGGCGCATCTTTGCCAGAATCCCAAATTCGCTGTTTTGGCTCCAAATCTCGTTTTTTTTACCATTTTTGCTCCAAATGCCTAAAAATGATGTACCTGCAACAAAAACACAAAAATATCCTCCTTTAAAGTGCAACATCACCAAAAATAAAGATAAAATAAGTACTTAAAATAGTATATTATTTTGGTGTATCAAAATCCCCCAAAATTAAATGTTACTTGTCNCTCCATATTTATCTTAAATTTTTAAGCATATATAAAGTCGCGGTCAATAATCACTCCCAATTCTCTCTTAGAAGTGTAATGAAGAAGAAATCTCTCACCTCCCTCTCCTCTTACAACCTTAGAAGAAAATCTCCTCTTCTCTCTCTATCTCTAACTTACGAGCCTTTTTTCTCTCTCTCATGCCACACACCCTTCAGCTCTTCAAGTCATTTTCTTTTATTTTGGCCTGCCTCCTTTGGAAAAGAATTCAAAATTCCCTCCAAAATTCAACTCTTTTGAATTCAAAAGATGTGTCATTTGATCCAAGAGTCATATCCCTTCATAAAAGTACCTTCCAAAGAGTTTAGATGCATTGAATTACTCCAAGAGGTGTGTAGAACAAGTGTCCTTTTGAAATTCGGGCAAAAATTTGTCTCGAACCACCTTAATTTGAAAAGTCATCCCTGACACATCTTTCGCCAGAATCCCAAATTCGCTTTTTTGGCTCCAAATCTTATTCTTTTTACCATTTTTGCTCAAAATTCCTAAAAATGATGTACCTGCAACAAAAACACAAAAATATCCTCCTTTAAAGTTCAATATCACCAAAAATAAGGATAAAATAAGTACTTAAAATAGTATATTATTTTGGTGTATCAAAATCCCCCAAAATTAAATGTTACTTGTCCTCAAGTGAAACTTTTATTACATAAAAGCATATGAGTTAGGATAGAGATTAACTTATAACTTCTGTACTTTAGTTTAAGAAATAGAATAGCAAAATTTAAGAAAAACCCTTTAATAACTTAGATTCAAACTCTAAATCTAGGAATACTTAGTAATCAAATTTAAGATTTCTGAATCTTTATTTATTTTAAGAAGAATTGCAATTTATCACATTAAGGACATTTAGAACATTCATATGAAAAAGAACTTCATGAAAAAGTTATTAGGATTGTTACTGATAATCGAATACAAGTTTAGAAAATGTAATAAAGCTCTTTCCTTAAGTTGATTCAAGTGAAGCCAATTTTTTTTTAGACNTGTGAAACTTTTATTACATAAAAGCAAATGACTTAGGATATAGATTAACTTATAACTTCTATACTTTAGTTTAAAAAATAGAATAGCAAAATTTAAGAAAAACCCTTTAATAACTTAGATTCAAACTCTAAATCTAGGAATACTTAGTAATCCAATTTAAGATTTCTGAATCTCTATTTATTTTAAGAAGAATTGTAATTTATCACATTAAGGACATTTAGAACATTCATATGAAAAAGAACTTCATGAAAAATTTATTAGGATTGCTACTGATAATCAAATACAAGTTTAGAAAATGTAATAAAGCTCTTTCCTTAAGTTGATTCAAGTGAAGCCAATTTTTTATTAGACATCTCCTCAAGCTTCTCCTCAATTATTTTTCTTTTCTTTTTCTTTTTCTTTTTCTTTTCTTTTCTTATAGGATCTTTTCAACCCTTTCTTTTCTTTTCCTTACATTTCTACACTTTATAAATTCATATTAGTTTATAATGTTTCATAAAGTCTCATTCTTTTCTTCTTGTATGAAACTTTAAAATTTTTAACACATCAAAATAACAATTTTCTTTACTTTAAATAGAAAAACATAGTCTTATCCTATCATACCAAATATCTTTAACATTAGAATTTAACCTTCATTATTAAAACTTTTTAATTAAATGTACCTTAATATTTGTAAACATAACTGTAGTCATTTAAAGTTCAATCTTAATATCCCAGGTCATGTTAAATTAATTTTAAAAATATAGTTACTTAAGGACAAATAAAATTTAGTTTACTCCTTTTTAAAAGAAATTTTTCTTTCCCCATAAACTTAAGTTTTTAAGTGATTTTTAAAATCTTTTTAGTATAAAATTTAAAAGGTGAAAGAAAATAATAAATGCATGAAAATAAAAAATGACAGTAGAGGATTTCTGACTATGAAACTAGATTCTGATATACTGCAAGTACTAACTATAAAACTACATAGAGACTTTGAAGAATTAAATAAAACATAATATATTGTAGAAAACTTGCTGAGAAAAAAAATATAATTACAAAAATTGAAAAACTAAACTGAAAATACTAAAAATACAGGAAAACTGAAAGTCTACAGTTAGTATTATAGATTCAATTCACAACACAACATAAAAGTTCTTTTACTACAACAAGTTTCAAATGAAAGTACATCACAATACAAGTACAAACAAAGAACATAAATCAAAACAAACTAAACTAAACTCATAAAATATCAATCTTCATTTCCTTCTTCTTTATCATCTTCTTCTTCTTCTTCTTCTTCTTCATGAATGAGAGTATAGGGAGTGAAATTGGGGCAAGAAGGCAAGTTCACATTAGGCTCACCCCTAAGATGTCTTACCATGGCATTCTCAAAATCAATATAATGTTGAACTCTCTTCTACAGATATTCATCATTATATTCATTTCTTGCTCCTATCTCTCCCAACTGAGTTTGAATATTGACTATGTCCATTTGTTAAATCATGAGTTGATCCATAATACCTTCAAGTAATGTAGATCGAGGAGTAGATGCCCCTGCAGCATGTGTAGAGGACCTATCCCTTCTTCAACTTATAGATTCAACAAATGATTCTACTCTTTAAATCATGTGCCTCCCAATCAGATTCCGTGGTTGTAATCTCTCTTCATTTCTATGGGATCTTACTCTTGATTGTTCACATAGAGTGAAAATGAGGGCAGGGTATCCTAAATCTCCAGCTGTAGAACTACCAACTATACTCCGAGCATGTTGAACTATAAGTGCACCAACATTTATTACCTTAATGTTTTGAATGAAATAATTTAGTACAGCTCTCTCTTTAGTAACATCAGCCAAATGATTTGTTGGCAACAATATGACAGAAATGAAGTGGTGCCATGCTTTAGACTGAATAGTCAACATGGATGTAGGGAAGTTAATTATCTTGTTATTCTTAATTTTCCATTCCCCTCTTCCATCAGTCAAAAAATGCAATCACTTTATCTAGTGATGAATTATTTATCTCAAATGTAGCATATTCATCATGAAACACATTTCTAAGCCTGTAAAAAATATTGATCCTTTCAGCAAAAAATTAGACCTGCTTACCTCTCACCAAGATGTGATCTTCAGTAGTGAATCTCAAGTTTGCAAAAAACTCTTGAACCATCCGGATAATTGCTATGGCAGGAAGTAGCAGAATCTTTCCCAGTTCCTGACAAGAATCAGTCTCTCAACCTTGCCACCCAGCTTTGTAAACGCCCTTTCTTGGATAACTCTTTTTGTCTTCATCTGAGTATTGTAACTATGTTGAGCTTTGAAACTAACAAATCTTCGTGCATCAAAGTCCTTGGACGTCCTTCCTCTCCTAACTCGGGGAGCCATTTGAAAATTCTATGAAAATCCAAATATATTCCAAATAAATCACTAAATAAAAAATCTAACTCCTCAAGTAAGATTATTTGGTAAGAAACATTTCACCAAGAGTTTTCTTCAAGTTTTTTCATCAAAAATCCCAAATTTTTTATTTCGAAATCCACGGTGAAAATAAAAAAATTTCTAATTTAAAGTGAAGCTTTTTCCAAGAGAAGATGAAATCTATGATTTTTAGTCGAATCCTTCGCTTTCGCCCACAATATGATGACCTAGACCAAGGCCATGGATGCGACTTTTTTGTATGCTTAATTTTATATATTCTATATAGTCACAATGATATAAATGCAAGTGTACGTATCGCTCAAGTAATATAGGACTTTCTAATTAAGTCTCGATTATCCATCTCACGAGGAAGCAAGGAAAGATGTCCTTAGTCAAATTTCAGTTTACTATTATTAGTCCTTAGTTTGGAATGTCGATTAAAATGATGTTTTATCTAGCAACCACTCCTAAATGCCAATTTTAAATATAAGGATAGTAAATATTCCTAAATGTAAATATTAAATTCTAAAGATAACCCTTTCTGGATGAATTGATTTGGAGAATTTTAAGATTTTCAAAACTACTATTCTTATGTAGTGAGTTAGATAATGTAAAGGAATTAGATACATTAAATATTGTATGTGCTAAATAGGAGCAATTTTAATTCTCTACCCAGATTCAGTGTTATTGAAAATCATTGGCTAATCTCAGGTTTAGTCCCTAAATCTGTGGTTAGGATAGAAGGATACTGGCTCCCACTTACCTTCCCCTGAAGGCTAACTCTCGCTTTAGTTCTTTAAACACTAAGACCGAATTGAGGATTTTAGTCTGTCACCCTAAAATCTCAAATTCTACGTCCATCAAAGTATATTTCCATATTTATTTGCATCCAACCCCCATGAACTTCACCATCCATGGAATTTGAACGTGGTTCCACTTTGTTGAGAATTATACCGCCCTCTCGAGTCTTAATGCAATTACAATAAATTTTAACACTACAACAGACTTTTATTGAAATGAAAATAAAGTGCAAGTAAAAACCATCACATTTACGATTAAAACTTTTTCAAGCATGCATCCCAAAATCCAAAACATGAATCCTACTCATTATAAAAGAAAAATAATGGCATAATTCTCTCATGCCATTATTTCCTAAGAAGAAGAAAGAGTAAGCTAAACACATCATAAAGCATAAAGAAAACACAACAAAAAACTTCATTACATAAAAGAAAATCCACTAGATAAGTGTTTACAAAATCATAAGATAATGAAGAACATAATACTTAGTTTTTTTCTCCTTGAAAGAAAGATGAAAATCTCTCCCACAAAGTCTTACGCTGATCAATGCAATGCTAGAACATTCTCTTACAAATTCTCTCAAAATTCCTTCACCAATCTCTCCAAAAAGGTAGAAATCTACATTTCTACTTCTATTCTAAGACCACTAAAAATTCTCCACATTTTCTTACTCACATACACCCTCACAGACACACACGCATGCCCATGAGATGTGCCAAGCCCTCTTTCTTAAAGAGACAAAAATTCCCTCCTTTTTCCAAAAGACAAATCTATTCATCCAAAAGACATGTCTCTTCATTCAAGAGCCTTATTCAAGTTTCTAGATTCATTGAATTGCTTCATGGGATGTTTGAATCCCAAGGGAGCCTTCTATAACATCAAAAACTACCAAAAATTGATCCATGACCATCCCAGGTGCTGTCGGTGCAGTTTTGGGCGCTCTCGGTGCCATTTTCTTGTCATTTTCTTCTCTTCAGCGCTTCCGGTGCTTGCTCTGGCGCTACTGGCGCCCACCTTGCGTAGCTCCACCATTTTGCTTTGTTTGGCTCCGTTTTAGCTCCGTTTCACCCTATTTTAGTTATGTTGTGTTCCTAACAGATAGACCTAAAAAATAAGTATTAAAACAACCTTTCCTTAAAGTGTAATTTCATTCAAAATTTTGTGATAAATGTAAAAGAGATTAAGTATAGAAAGACATATNTTGGCTCCCACTTCAGAGCTCCCACTTCCCTTCCCCTGAAGGCTAACTCTCTCTTTAGTTCTTTAAACACTAAGACTGAATTGGGGATTTTAGTCTGTCACCCTAAAATCTCCAATTCTATGCCCATCAAAGTATATTTCCATATTTATTTGCATCCAACACCCCCTGAACTTTACCATCCATGGAATTTGAATGTGGTTCCACTTTGTTGAAAATTATACCGCCCTCTCGAGTCTTAATGCAATTACAATAAATTTTAACACTACAACAAAACTTTATTGTAATGTAATTGAAGTGCAAGTAAGAACCATCACATTTACAATTAAAACTTTTTGAAGCATGCATCCCAAAATCCAAAACATGAATCCTACTCATTGTAAAAGAAAAGTAAAAGGAAAATAATGGCATATATTTCTCATGCCACTATTTCTTAAGAAGAAGAAAGAGTAAGCGAAACACATCATAAAGCACAAAGAAAACACAACGAAAAACTTCATTACATCAAAGAAAATCTACTAGATAAGTGTATACAAAATCATAAGAAAATGAAGAACATAATACTTAGTTTTTTCCCCTTGAACGAAAGATGAAAATCTCTCCTACAAAGTCTCGCGCTAATCCATGCAATGCTAGAACATTCTCTTACAAATTCTCTAAAAAATCCCTTCACCAANAAAAAAAAATCTACTAGATAAGTGTTTACAAAATCATAAGATAATGAAGAACATAATACTTAGTTTTTTCCCCTTGAACGAAAGATGAAAATCTCTCCCACAAAGTCTCGCGCTAATCCATGCAATGCTAGAACATTCTCTTACAAATTCTCTAAAAAATCCCTTCACCAATCTCTCCAAAAAGGTAGAAATCTACATTTCTACTTCTATTCTAAGACCACTAAAAATTCTCCACATTTTTTTACTCACATACACCCTCACACACACACACACGCATGCCCATGAGATGTGCCAAGCCCTCTTTTTTAAAGAGACATAAATTCCCTCCTTTTTTCTAAGAGACAAATCCAAAAGACATGTCTCTTCATTCAAGAGCCTTATCGAAGTGTCTAGATTCATTGAATTGCTTCATGGGCTGTTTGAATCACAAGGGAGCCTTCTATAACATCAAAAACTAACAAAAATCGATCCATGACCGTCCCAGGCGCTGTCGACGCCGTTTTGGGTGCTCTCGACGCCATTTTCTTGTCATTTTCTTCTCTTCAGCACTGCCGGTGCTGGATCTGGCGCTACCAGCGCCCACCCTGCACAGCTCCACCATTTTGCTTTGTTTAGCTCTGTTTTAGCTCTGTATCACCCTATTTCAGTTGTGTTGCGTTCCTAACAAATAGACCTAAAAAATAAGTATAAAAGCAACCTTTCCTTAAACTGTAATTTCATTCAAAATTTTATGATAAATTTAAAAGAGATTAAGTATAGAAAGACATCAAAATGTGTCAGGNCCAAAAATCGATCCATGACCGTCCCAGGCGCTGTCAGCGCCGTTTTGGGTGCTCTCGGTGCAATTTTCTTGTCATTTTCTTCTCTTCAGCGCTGCCGGTGCTGGATCTGGCGCTACCAGCGCCCACCCTGCGCAGCTCCACCATTTTGCTTTGTTTAGCTCTGTTTTAGCTCCATATCACCCTATTTCAGTTGTGTTGCGTTCCTAACAGATAGACCTAAAAAATAAGTATAAAAACAACCTTTCCTTAAAGTGTAATTTCATTCAAAATTTTATGATAAATTTAAAAGAGATTAAGTATAGAAAGACATCAAAATGTGTCAGGACAAAATTTTCTTTCTTGCTCGTTTTTGTTCCAAATTACATCATTTTTGCTTCTTTTCTAAAAATCTTCATTTTCTATACCTGAAACAAAAAATATACAAAATATCTTCCTTTAAAGTGCATTATCATTGAAAATTACCAAATATATGCATTAAAATCATATGAAAAATTGCACATTTTTTAGGTGTATCAAAATCCCCCGAANATGGACTCGTCAATCCAACTACTACAAGAGATTATACAAGTTTAACCATAATAAGAAGTTAATAAATCACCTCCCTCATGACACATAAAAAGCAAATCAAACCACTAACAATCCAAACATCCACCAATCATCAATTAAATTGATCAATCCACACTAAAGAAAACACAATACAATACTAATAATCATGACTCTTAAGCATACTAAATCAAACCACACTAATAACTATAGGTTTCCTTCCATAAAGAGCTTAGTTTAACGTCGCTAGCCTGACAAATGATTTCACCTGGACCAAAATTCCAATTAAGTAATCCTTGATCAATCACCCAAACTTTTCCAGATCCAGTGATTCCTACAAAGTCCTCAAATTTAAATTTTTCTTTCAGTTCTTCCTTTTCAGATTGATTCATATCCTTGTTCCTCGTATTTCTTTCTAGATCCAATACTTTTCTTGTAATTTTCTCAATTTTTATAATAATATCATCCTTAAATTTTATAAGAAATGGATCTTTATAAGCTACTTCATGATCTCCCAAATTTTGGATTAGAGTCTCTCTAGATAATTCAGATTCTGGATCAAATTCTTCTAGGTTAATCTTGTCTTTCAAGTTATTACTCTTGTCTTTCAAGTTATCTTCTAATTCTTCAAGAATTTCTTCCATTGGTCTTTCAATATCCTTATCCNCTTAGATTCAAACTCTATGTCTAAGAATACTTAATAATAAATTTTTAAGATTTCCGAATTTCTATTTAGTTCAAGAAGAATTGCAATTTGTTATATCAAGGATATTTAGAACATTCATACGAAAAAGANACTTAGAATCAAACTCTATGTCTAAGAATACTTAGTAATAAATTTTTAAGATTTTCGAATTTCTATTTAGTTCAATAAGAATTGCAATTTGTTATATCAAGGATATTTAGAACATTCATACGAAAAAGAACTTCATGAAAATTTTACTAGTAATACTACTAATACTTCAATACAAGTTTATAAAATGTAATAAAGCGTTTTCCTTAGGTTGATTCAAGTAAAGCCAATTTTTTATTATGCCTCTCCTCAAGCTTCTCCTCACTCATTTTTCTTTTCTTTCTCTCTCCTTTTTTTTATCTTTTTCTTTTTCTCTTCTTTTTTTTCTTATTTTTTTTCTTTTTCTAGTGAGGATTACTATATCTGCATAGCCTTTTAATAATTTTGAACTTTCAAATCCTCTTCTTAAAGTTAAAACTCCTTATCTTTCTTCACTTTATACATTCATATTAGTTTATGATTTTTCATAAAATTTCATTCTTTTCTTCTTACATGAANCTCATTTTTCTTTTCTTTCTCTCCCCTTTTTTTTATCTTTTTCTTTTTCTCTTCTTTTTTTTCTTATTTTTTTTTCTTTTTCTAGTGAGGATTACTATATCTGCATAGCATTTTAATAATTTTGAACTTCACAATCCTCTTCTTAAAGTTAAAACTCCTTACCTTTCTTCACTTTATACATTCATATTAGTTTATGATTTTTCATAAAATTTCATTCTTTTCTTCTTACATGAAACTCTAAAATTCTTAATACTTCAAAAATACAATTTCGTAATCTTATCCTTTCATACCAAATATCTTTAACTTTAGAATTAATCTTTATTATTAAAAACTTTTACCTAAATTTACCATAGTATTTACAAACATAAATATAGTCCTTTAAAGTTAAACTCCAATTCCAAGGTCATGTTACATTAATTTTAACAATATAGTTAATTAAGGACAAATAAAATATAGTTTACTTCTTTTCAAAAGAAAATTTTCTTTTCTCCCAAACNTAATGATTTTGCTAAAAGATTTTGTACCCTAAGTTTTAATATCAATAAATTGAATTGAGACATCTCATTTATATATGACTTAAAAAAGTCACGTCAGATAGTTATGTGCTTTATTTTTATATGATATATCAAAAATTTATGTTATACATAGAATAATATTATTTACTCACATAATTAATACTTTATTTATTAAAAATTATCAAATTAATACACCAGTGTGTAAGCCTTAAGCAATGTAGATCCTATCCATAATAAATTACTTTTCAATAATAAATAATGAAATACAATTTTATTTCATAATTGGCTAAAAATATTATGTAAACTAAGATGTACCATATGCTCTTTTCATGCCAATTATTTTATCTGGTCAAATTTAAGAAATATTAGCTAATAAGTTAAATGTGATGGTATTCCTAGATTTATAAGTATTTGGGTAGGTAAGACAGCTACAATTAGGTGTATTTGTTTTGGAACTGCATGAAATATATCACATAGCTAAATTCTAAACATAAATTATCGATGAATTTAAGTTTAAAATATATAACATAGATATATTTAAATCATGGGGATTTTCACACTTTTGAATTATTCCATGTTTAACTTTGTAATTACTTCTTTTTTGTTTGTAGTTTGATATAGAATTGTTTTTTTTCTTTCTTATTTTAAAGTTAGGCAAGAAAATTGATTAACACTCCCCTCATAATTACTTCAAATTTTCAACTTATGATTTCATAGAATTCTAGACCTATAAAATTATTAGTGGAACCAAATAAGATATCATTCATATTTATTGGTACAATCAATAGTTCTAAATTAGATTTGTTGACATGTTAGAATAGGCTATATGGTAGGTAGTCATAACTGATGAATTTTTTGATATAATAATCTATTGGAAATAATCCTTAGAATTATCGATAGAATAATTTGGAAAAAATTTCAGTTTACCTTAGTATTATTAGCTTGAGTTGTATGTAGTTTTATCATAAGTTGAAATGATTAGTTAAATAATTTAACTAACAAAAACATTCTTGAATTTTAATTTTGTTCACTTTTATTGTATTAGTTTATTATAAAATCCAAATTATATATCCAATATTATTNCTTTGTTCACTTTTATTGTATTAGTTTATTATAAAATCCAAATTATATATCCAATATTATTCATTTAAACTAAGTTCTTGAGCATAAGTACCCATTATGACAAAGCTCTAAAGTATTAAATTTGTGATATGTTAATTAACATGATGTATTCCTTCATTCACAAGTTATAAGAGGCAACTTCAAGCTCATAATGAGTTATTTATTTTCATACAACAGATGAATATTCAAAATGAAAGATCATTGAGGCATAATAAGTTGCACCTTGACAAAAAATAATTAATTGATAATTTGTTGAAAATCATAAA